>OX457041.1:1772622-1787622 GCA_949752735.1 Lumbricus terrestris | reverse complement strand
ACATTCATTTTCTATGCCAACACAATAGTATGTATCGATTTCCTTAATGCTATAACTTGGGACCGCCATTACCAGGTTTGCCAGGTAAATAATGCAAAAAGTATTTCTTTCCGATTCCCCTCCCTTCCTCGCTCTGTCTCTCCTCTCATTTTGCCGTCTGCCACCTTCTATATCTTGACCTCTGCCCTTTCTCGTTCTGTCTCCCACTCTCACTCTTTCACACTTCCCCATCGCTCTCTTCTTCTCTATCTCTAAGTCTCTCACCTTTGTAGATTTTATTACAGCATGTCACTCGAGTTATGCAGTCAAAAAGCGCATCAACATGGCCAAATGCAACAACAGCGCCAAAAATAGAGTTTAGAATTTTATTAAACCAAACTTAAAACGCTTCACAAGTAGCTAAGAAATCGTGTATTTTAATACAAAATAATATTATTATTGACTAGACTGTCAAATAATATTGAGTCGGGACGGATACGGTTAGCACTTCATTCCATCAACAAAAAACCGTCTGCTGCGCTTAGGCTATGTGGCGCTGGACTAAACCACCGAATGAATTATTACTCCAGCGTTAATCTAATTAAAACAATCCACAGTGTTTAGTTAGGAGGTATAGCAGATTGAATATTGCATACTTTCTAACTGTTGCATAGCAATCTTCTTCACGAATCTCTCTACGTGTATCTTGCATTTCTTTGCAAGTACAGATTTATGAGATTCCACAGTTCTCGCACTAGTCCAAAAAGCAACAGAAACATCCGCAGTTTTATATAGAGCCACTACAGTGTGTGGCCGCTTTGCATGAAGGACGGTCAAGAGTCAGTAGTAGTTTCCAATTCGTAGAACAATTTCCGGTTGACGTTGCCCTCCTCCGTTCTTCAGCCTTGGGACTGGCACTACCAGCAAGTAGTCTTGAGTCTTCGTTTCGTGTTTCAGTGGCTGCTCGATTCGTCGCTGACGCTGCGTCCAAACCGTCCTGCGATGCCGAGGCTGTCCATCCTCTTCCCGAATCGTCCGCCTCCCCATCCGTAGTCCATGTCCCAGGACGTCTCTCTCTTCTGCTGCTCCGCCAGGGACCCACCGTCCGCACCGAGCAACGCCTGCTGGACCTTCATCTCCACGAGGCGGTTCAGCTCAGAGAGACGCCGGACCTCGTCAAGGAGTTTAGTCAGACGAACCGTCTGGGACTTCGAGGACTGGTCAATGCTGCTTCCGGCCACGGTCCCTGCTGACAGGATGAGGGTGCAGGCCAGGATGGCGACCAGACAGGCCACGATGGAAGCCAGCGTAACCCGATTGGCGAACATCGTCGGAGATTGTTCTGCAACAATTGATTTTAGTCAGCAGCTTGTATGTAATGTGACGCTATAGTCAAATGCAGAAATCAAATGTCAGTTTCTTTTGCGCTGTATTGTAATGTCGTGTAACTGTAATAATTAGCAGCCTAACTTATACTGCGCCGGTGTGATCTGATGAATAAGGAAATGAGTTAACCGATGTCGCACCAAAAACCAAGCCGAACATCCAATATACCGAGGATCACTGCGTCGTGGTTTACAAACTGATCATAATGAAAATAAACAGGGCCAGAGTCACAAATAATTACATGTAGGTCCAACAAGCAAGTTACCGCTATATATATAGTGGAGCGGCTAGTGGAATATATTTCTAAGCACTACCGGAATATTCGAGGAAAACGATGTCAAGTCTAAACTTGCGGATTGTGTCATCAATGATACATGCAGCTCAATTATGTTCCAATAACAAATATTAGAAGTGTGAAATGCTTTCATAATAATATGTAGGCCTAACTGTTTCACCAAATTGATATTAGGGAACATAAACCTTTCCCTCTAATTCACGCCAGTGTAATCTTGCCTTGTCACGCAGTTCCTCTCGGCCTATAATGTAATATATCTCCGTAACATACTGTAGCCTGTAGGGCTATCAAATGCCGTCTAAAATGCTTGACTGACTCACAGCGCTATAAGCTACACTTGCTATTGCTTTGAATCAAGCATTTATAATCGGCTTTAGTAGGGTGAGCCGTTCAGTGCACAAGACCTGCGAGAAGAAGAGGCAGGTTTTGAGAAGAGACAAGGTGTAAGAGAGATTGCCAGACAGCATTGTAGAGCGAAGAGAAGGAGAAAGGGCATTTGAGGAAATGATCGAGACTAAGTCACAGCAGTTCTAGACCGAGGAACCTATAGGTCAAGTCTGTTGAATGGATGCAATATAATGTAAATCTTCGAGATATTTCTCAGCGCCCACAAAAGCCACGTCAGGGAGACCAGCTTATTCACCTTGCGCTAGGCCTATATCAAATCAAGTCTGCAATAGCCAGAGCTGCTGTTTTCGTTCCGGTGCCAGGTCAAAGGAGATCAGGCCGAAGTGGAATGTGGAAGGAAGCTGAGTGAGGTAGAATTATTACGTCGGCCAGCTATTTCGGACTACAAAAGAACCAAAGTCATCTTAATAAGGCCATCAAGGATGAGGTCATCTGCATTCTGCACGGTCCCTCATCTATCACTCGATGTCTCGCTTGCAATGTCCCTGACCGTCTTTTCTCTGGGAAGTGGACAAGGTCATTTGAAACCACATGCGAAGGTCTTCAATCATCCCTATTATTACACAGTCGGTCAAAATCGACTCTCGTCAAGCGCTAAAGGGCCGCTGACATTGTGTCAAAACCCACAGGTTTCTTTAGTTTGATGAAAGTTTCAAACATTTCAGGGCCCCCTGCCATAGAGCCGGGTCCAGGGCAGAAAATCACCCTCACCAGCCTCACCAAAACATCTCACAAACGACACCAGACTCCCTATAAAACGGTTACTCTTAGGTTACATTAGGGAAATCGAGTAATTCCTTAAATAATTGACTTACAGCAGTGCTGCTCAGTTGATATTCTGAAACCGTGGCGCATATTGAACGCGCAGTTGAGCAATGCGCTGCAATGGCCTAGTGAGAGACTCGTGAACTGAGAATCCCAGATGGGATTGGACATTCTTATGGTGGAACCCAGACCATGAAACGTTTCATTCGGTAACATCAGAAGATAGAGAAGCAAAATGTTGAGACCGGATGCTATATACTGCCAAATGGTACCACCGGTCAAGTCTAAGAAAATTGGTTGAATCACCCAAAGGAAGAATAGCAACAGCTACTAACCGATTGTCGGTGTCAGTCGGCAGACAGTACAAGCGACTAAGCAACAGACGTCAGAAGAGTCAAGGTGTCAGAAACGACGTCAGACGATGTCGTCAAGTAGTTTTGTCTGCGAATATCTCTCGACTTCCGATAGTTCAGCAGACGACAACGTTTCTTTCTCGATTCCCAACTTCTTCTCACCTCCCATCGTCCGCTGTCTGCTCTTATAGAATTCTCGAAGCACGAGGGGAGTGAGCCAGGCTCGGGCGACGAACAATGTTGGGCCTGCTGCACGCAACCGGCTCTCGCCCACCGGTCTGAAATGACCATTCCCACCTCTGAGACCATTAAGGTAACGAGCGGTCAGGGCGACATTCCGAGTCCAAACGAGGTCCCCTTCGTCAGCGGCGCTCTGGCGGTGGCTCCTGCTAAGTGATTTACACTTCGACGAAGTCCATATAACGCAAACGGATTTGCGAGAGGCGGCGTGCCGGGAATCCTGATCTCGTCCCCGGTGGGTGGACCGAGCCTCGCCTCCCCTCCCGTTAAACCCTCTTCGGTGTAAGGGGAAACTGATTTACACTGGTCCTCAAGATAATTAGACCTGCCGGGATGAGGGTGGTTGGCGGGGTTGGTTCGGACGTGTCCAGTAATTGACTAATTAAAAGTCTTATCCGTTTCGTGGATCCAACGGAAGGACGCGAGACTCCTGCGGACATAGATATTCATTTTCCGGTCGTCCAGAGACAACGGAACCCGTTCCGGATTAGTTGGAACATAACGATCTCGTTGAGTTTCGACCTGCGACCTGCGCTGCATGTAGAATGTGGGGCTCGTCCGAGAGTGGTCTGCGGTTAATGTCTAACTATATGCGCCTGTGTTTGTGTGTCTTTTCAGTATAAGTGTAAGCGTGCTGCTGAATGTGTGCGTGTATGTGAGTGTGTGTGTGTGTGTGTGTGTGTGTGTGTGTGCATGCGAGTGTTTCGAGGGTGATTGGCTATTTGTGTTGGAGCATTTGTTGCGTTGCTTGTGAGTGTGCATAGTTGTGTGTTGTGTGCCTTGAAAGCAATAGATAGAACGAGAGAGAAAAAGAGAAAAGGAGGGAAAAAAGAGAAACTGATATATATATATATATATATATATATAGAGAGAGAGAGAGAGAGAGAGAGACAGACAGACAGACAGAGACAGAGAGAGAGAGAGAGAGAGAGAGAGAGAGAGAGAGAGAGAGAGAGAGAGAGAGAGAGAGAGAGAGAGAGAGAGAGAGAGACAGAGAGAGAGAGAGAGAGAGAGAGAGAGAGAGAGAGAGAGAGAGAGAGAGAGAGAGAGAGGGAGAGGGAGAGGGAGAGGAAGAGGGAGAGGGAGAGGGAGAGGGAGAGGGAGAGGGAGAGGGAGAGGGAGAGGGAGAGGGAGAGGGAGAGAGAGAACACAAATAAAGAAAACAAGATAGGAAAAGGAGAAAAGGAGAGACAGATTGACAGAGACAGAGACAGAGACATAGACAGAGACAGACATAGAAAGTAAGACAGAAAAAAGACAGAGAAAAATACAGGACCAGAAAGAACAGACAGTAAATCTTACGCAGCATAATCAAGGCGCTATAAAATCGTGTACCGATGTAACGGATTCTGAATAAGAGGAGTTCTTCGCATTCCTCTGACGTCTTTTCCGCCGAAGGATGGCTGTGACAAGAAAGAAAGAAAACGGTAGGTCTACGCTCGTCTCACCTAAATCAAACTAAGTTAATATCAGTTCTGATATCTGATTTAATATCTATCGAACATTATAGCATAGAACATCGAACTGTAATCTCTTAAGTCTAATCTCTATTCCATATTCTCTCTAATACCTAACTCTAAACCCTGCCATAATTCTCTAATTTCTTAACTCTAATCTCTCAAGTCCAATCTCTAATATCTATTCTATCTAATACATAACTCTAATTCTAATTCTAATCTCTCATATCCGGTTTCTAATCTGTAGTGTGTATTCTCTAATATCTCTAATGTCTATACATAATACAAAATCTAATCTCTAATAGGTTATATTATAATATAGTTTCCTATCTCAAATGTCTAATCTCTAAATTCTCTATCATCTGATATCTATCTAACTCTTACTCTAATCGCTAATGCTTAATTTCCGTTCTCTAATATATAAAATTATCTCTAATGTCTAATATTCAACTTTAACGCTAATCTTTTATATCTCATATCTAACCTCTAATATCTAGCACAGTGGTTCCCAACCTTTTTTTGACTGTCGGGCCACTTTTTCTAAGTTGGAGGACACGAGGGCCACTTTTTCTTAGTTGAGGGACATTAGGGGGCCACAGCCCACAAGGCTAAAATTTAATTAACTAAGTGCGCACAAAATTGTTATAAACTTATAACTGAATTAAAATAGAATGCTTTATGCGATTTATTAAAGTCCAAATAAAATAATTTGTAATAGAACAGAATTATTTATTCTATCATGTCCAAATTGTCAATTTTTACATATATTTTTCTTAATTCATTGAGATGCTGCGGGCCATTTTTGTAGGCCACGGGTTGGGAACCGCTGATCTAGCATCTTACATCATTTTAAAAACTAAACTAGACTACCATATAATCTGATACGTTTGTTTTGAGGTGAGTGACCCACACGGGCTCTCTCGATTATAGAAACCAAAACCGGTTTTTGCTTACCATAAAATCTTCCAGTCTTTCGATATTGATCCAGAAGGGTTTTGGTTTTGATTTCGGTGAAGTTGTTCGACAGGAATTGCACCAGTCGCCCTCTCCAACCCTGAGACAAGGACCGGTGTGAACTGATGGAATCACGTGACACAGGTTAAGGTCTCAGGGAAAGAGCGGGAACAAGTCACATCGGTCGGAAGTTGTTGGTACGACCTCTTCTGATCTTCATTGGCAACTACAATGTCATATTATTATGTCTCGAGTTAACATTATCATAATTAGCTTATCAGTCACCAATTGTGATTATATCACGAATTAGACTATCGTGAGATGCTAATACTCCGAATGGTGTATACCTCAGCACATTATTAGTAGTCTACATTACGAGCCAGCATACCATAAGCGACTTAAGAGTTTTGATCAATGTAATCTTATGGGTCAGAATATCGTTAGTAACTTATTAGTTGCCACTTTGAACTTTTTGGGTATTTGATCATAGGCGTAGCTACATGAAGGCAACCGGAGGAGACAGTTCCTCTTGCTGTGTTCATATTCTTGACAAAATGACCAGGATTTTAGAATATTGCCAATGGTCTTTCAAGCTTGAATCCTGGATATCTCACAGAATTGCCTCCCCTTAACTTTAAGTATGGCTACACCACAGAGCATCCAACAAAAAGTGACTTGAGTTAGCATGCCTTAAGTACAGTATGAAATATGAATTAGCATAGCATAAAAGGCCATTTCGTAGCTACTATTCGCTATCAGCTATTAATTGCAATTCTAATTGACTGATGTTTTGACCCAACAAAAGGTCGTCGGATGCCGAGGGATGGAATTCGTATTGTACCAATAAATTGACAATCATCGGTTAAGTTATTGAGAAGTGCACAAAGCCACACAGTTGACAAAGTGTTAAAGCGATGGTGCGTGAGAAGGTAACAGAAAATTACACGTACAGAAAAGTAGGGCAAAGTACCCTGTTATTACAGAAAAGTAGGCCTATGTATAAATATTTTTAAAAGTTCAAGCTTTCAACCTGAGTGCTAAAGATTGAATTAAAAAATTCACATAATGACAACATCAACGTGTATGGTTGATGCAAGGTTTCGGGATTAATTGTGAAGTTTTTAGAGGCAAAGACTATGAAGATTATTATTAAAAATTCAACAGATCATCAGCATGATTAAACTGGTTTTCTTCCTTCTCATCTTCACAAAACGAAACCGGTTCAATAGATGTCGTGAACTTGTGGGTAACGCTGACTTGAAGGGAGGACAATTTCACGGTTTTTCGTTCAGATGAAGAGAAAATATCGAAAAGATAATAATAATAAATATTTTTATAATTATGGAAATATTATAGCAATTAATGTGAAATAAAACCTAGGTTTCAAACTGGTTTTGAAAAAATCTTCTTAGGTTGTCAAATTTTCGAAACGCCATTTATTTTATCATTATCGTTACTTGGCAAATTCCATTGCAATTTTGAAAGTCTTAGTTAGGTAACATTTGCATCATTATTCATTACTATCAAATAGGCTACTAATTTATAATTATTAGCGCCAGTGCTTATAGCTCAAAGCTTCAACCGATGGCTCTCCAAAATCCAACCCTAATCAAGTTAACATTCAGTTCGCTAACTAATTCACATCTTAGTCACATCTTAACCCTCAGGCTACCAAGCTTTTTTTGTAACACTGACTACCAGGGGGGGTGGGGGTGGCTACCACCCCCTGGATTTTGGGTTTGGCTTGAGATATCATAACTTGTAATACACCATTGGATTCAGCATTCATTTCTGCACAAAATGGTATATTTGGGTTTAGAAAATATGAATGACCCTCGAAATTATGAATTTTTTACCATGGGTACCCGTCGATTCCACAACATGTATACTTACGCATAGGAAATATATTAGATTCTGTGTGTTTTATACATGATTTATATATAAAAAGTAGTTTACATATAATAAAGTCCAATATTCAACTATAAAAACTAGTAATAAGTCTGTTTTATGTTCAATCAAAACAAAAAAAAACATGTTGTAGCCGCTGAAAAACGTTTACGCAGACACATCGGCTTGCGTTGCAAAAACCCCCAACATTTTCACACATTTTAATTTATTTTGAGCACTTCCGGTCATCAAAAGACAAATTATTTAGTATCAAAAATAGCCCTAAATGCCCTCTACTGAATGGCATAATTTATTGCTATTAAAAAATAAATTATGGATAAGATATAATAGAAACAACATGACAATTTTATGAAAATAAAACACCTTTATATATATTTTACTTTATTTTGAGCACTTACGGTTGTCAAAAGACAACTCAATGAGCATGGAAATGTAGCCCCACATTCCGTCTACAGAATGGTATAATTTGTGTCTCTTAATATTAAAGGGCGGAAAGTTACAGACGATATTCTAGGGGGTATCCACCCCTCTGGTACCTTGTGTATATCGGGTGTAACTTTTGAACAGTAGGGGCATCATCAAAAATTTTAGCTCAAAATGTGTCCCAATGAACCCTCTACAGCTACCTATTTTTTCAAAATTTTATTCCAGACGGAACGCGTTTGATTTGCGAAAAACCTAGGGGGGTGGCAACCCCCTTTTGGTAGCCCGAGGGTTAACACTTTGTTTGTGTTGCAGTCTCGTCCATTTGCTGGCCGTGTATTTCTTTGCGCTGCTGGATGACTTGTTTTTTTAAATTCCACAATCCAAATTATCGACAGTTCACCAAAGAAAGTTCGCTGTGATCTGTCCAGCTTTCTGAAATCGGTTACTCAGCAACTCTTGGTAAGTGCTAAGTAATAAAGTATATTTTCTTAAAATTAAACCTAATTTTGCAAATCCGAAATAGGTACTATAATTTTAATTCACCCGAATTAATTTAGAATTAATTTCAGCGGGAATGTAGGCCTATACGCATCGTGTACAATTACAGAGTCTTCAAGTTAAACACATGTAGCGTAATGTTTCACGCATATAATGCTCTAGAAATGTCCAATTACACAGCATGTGGCCAAAAACACCTATGTCCCGCAACATTGTTTCAAAAGCGTTTCCTTGTCGGGCCTTTACCCTGTTTCGCCACAAAAATTCGCACAATGTAGGAGTCGAGCATGTTTAGCGCAAATACAAATGAAGCGGTGTGCAAACGGGGAACGGACAGCAACCCGCCCTCCCGTACAAACCCAGACAAAAAACCGGAACTACACCGGGGTAGGACATAAATCTCCCCAGGGTAGATCATATATTTAGTAGCCTATATATGTAGTAAACTAGTAATCCTTCGAACGGCGGTCTTAAGTTCAAAATAGATCTGTTGGTCGTACACAAGTTGAATTGATGAAAATGATTCTCGCTAAATACAAGTCGGATTGATTCAAAATCATTTTACATTTATTTATCTAAATAGACGTTGAATCGATAAAAGCAATTGTTGCTATTTAAATAGAAGCTGGATTGACTAACAGTGGCGGCGCTAGGGGAGGCTAGGGGGGGCTAAGCCCCAACCCCCTATAAAAGGCTAAGACCCCTAAAAAGGCCAACCGGGTTTTTTAACATGCAAAACAACTGAAATATTTCCACGATTTTCGACCGGATGACTAAAAAAAGTCGTCAGAAATTCTGGCGGATGAAAATGGAAATTTCCTCCGGGAGGCTTCAGCCTTCCCCAAAACTGAAATCCTGGCGCCGCCACTGTTGATTAAACGCATTTTATCAATTAACAAGAGAAATTGGTTATATGCAGAAGGGAGGGGTTTAGTCCAGAGGAGCTAATGTCTTAGGCTAAATCGGGGGTTTCTGTCTGTGAGGTTTTGCACAGAAGGCTTAATGTTCTACACCCGTGCAAAATTCAGGTAAAAGAAACGTTATTGTGAATGATAGCTTCGTGTATGCGCGTCACTGAAATAATTCAAAAATTAATTCGTGTGAATTAAAATGATAGTACCCCGAACTCTGTTGCACACGCGTCTTAATGACAATTTACTGCTAGTACACCATTCTGAGTGTCTGACTATACTTCCAACCGTCCGTATGTCCGTCCAGAAATAAATTAGGTCGTGAACAAGACATATTATTTTCTTTTACAGATGTGGCTACACTTAATGAATCAGCATATATGCTATATTTATTTATATTTCCATTTTCAATTTTAATAATCCATTTAATTGCCTCATTCATGACTGTTTTAATTCAGTAGAATAAATATAGGAGCCATTTCCTACTATATAAGACGAAGCATTATGAGAGTCCATGGAAGGTACATGGAAAGCAGTCGAAACAACACTTTCAAGTTTAGATCCATCTGTACAGGTCGATATGTGATTAAAATATTTATTTATAAATTCTAATGACAAAGATTATATAATGTTTGGGAGTCCATCTTTTTGTTTGTATGCTTTTCAAGGACAGGTCGACTTTAATCGCTTTAATTTAGACACGGAACTGACGACTGATAAAATGGCGAGTTAAAAAATTAATGCTTGACAAAATTAATCATTGATTGGATGCCCCTACGTTATCGAATACGTCGATGTAGTCTACATATAAAAAATAACAATAATTAAAAGCTTTTTAATGGTGTTGAAACTCGGCGCAACTTTTGCGAGGTATCCAATGTTTAACGAAATAATGTAGGTAAGCCAATTTTTTTACTAAACCAAATGCACATCCGAATTATGGTGTACATAAATATGTCTTAGGACAAAATAACTGTCAAGCTGCAGTTTTTCAACTTAATTTTCCTGAGTAAACGAGATATAATATCATACATATATGAGTACACCCGTCCAACATTAATTTCTTGCACTGTAAATATTTACCGGCAAAATGTAGGCAACCGTTCTGCGATCGTGGTAGCAAAGTGCATTGTGGGGGATAGTATCACAAGATAAGCCAGGGCAGTAAGTAGGCTAACAGGCATAGGTGCTATCACGTCCTAAAAGTTGAGGAGGGCCATAATGATTCACGTCCTAAAAGTTGGGGGGCCATAATAATAAAGTTAGGGGACCACTCAAAAGTTGGGGGGGTGGACGCGTCCCGTGGGTCCCATAGGGTGGTTGCGCCTCTGCTAACAAGAACAAGCTCTATGGTCGTCGGCCATTTTGGCCGCACGATTTAAGTCTCTTGTCACTACGATGGATTATTGTGTCTGTGGCAATTGTCACTCGAACATTGCCCGACATTTGGATTTCTACTGACGTCGGGAGTGCGCCTATGACTTCTCCAACTCCTGTTTGTGAACGTCTGCACGGCAACTCACGTCGTAAGTTGTTGGCGAGGACCATCACCATCTACGTCCGCCATTGGACGGGTTCACTCTTGCAACCTGCAAGGGGTGCGAGGTTGTTTACAACACCATCAACTGGGCCATCTTGCGAATGAGGGCCTGCATAATACACGAACAGGACTTGTGAAGGCTGGACGCAGCATCATGTCATCCACTGGGGACCGTGCCGAAGTGGTGCTTCGCGAGCTATATAGCACCGCCAGTCGCAGTCCTCTGTTCCCGATGCCTCTCGACGGATGAGGGACTCCAAATGCCGCTCTACCATCTGCATTGAACGAGAAACTGTCGGCTGAACTGTTCGGCGTGTTCGCGTCTGAGTTCGTCGCTGGTGGACCGTTCATTCTCGAGTGACGTTTACCCACAGATGACTTTGTCCGTTGTAGTGACAGTAACATCGGAGACTAGAGCAGGGATGGGCGCCGCTGTTGGCTGCCAGATCTTTTTTTTTTTTCTTCTTCTTTTTTTAGTGTTAGCTACCGAACCCGCTATGTAGCCGACCTGCGTGTCGTGCGAACCGGGCCGTATTTCGCATAACCTGTATCTGTAATCTTTCTGCGGTTTGTCAGATCGAATTTTTATTAAACGAATATACACATTTCCATCTTCCTTGACCTCGACCGGTAAGCCATTGGTAACCATTTGCTTCTATCTTCTTTCCTCAGTGGTTTGGTTGAGATAATTTTGGGCGTTTCTCTTGAAGTTGCATGCGTTACATGAAAAAGCCTCTTACAAAGAGCAGTGAGGCAATGTAATTAATAATACAACAATTATTAGTAACAACTGTAGTATCTATTAATGATTAATTATACAACCAATGCTGTACGTTGCGATCACAATTGATGAATTTTTGTGCTCGTGGGTTATGACAAACCTCATAGTCTGATGTCAATGAGACCCTCTGAAATTAACAAACCTCATTTTATACAGGTGCTTAATCATCAAACTCCAATTAACAATCCACAAATTTGTCAATCCTCTTTTGGCGAAGCTCAAACCCCATTAAATTTTTAACACTCGTGAAACCTCAATAAAACAAATCAATTCCAAGTCTTATTTTACAATTTCCGATCATCGTTTAGCAACCACACACCAACAAAAATCCTAAAACCTTAATTAACAATCCCCAAACCTAAATTGTTAACAATCACCTACTCAACAATTCTCAATTAACAACACACAACCTCAGGCAAAAATTCTCATCGTCACATTCCCCAATAGCATCGTTCAACCTCAACAAAATGCGCATCAAAATCTGCGCCATTGCCGCTACACCGTTTAGAAACGACGCCGATTCTGTGTTTACATTTATGCAGCAGCTACTGCCCAGAAAAGCGTAATATTGCTACGTTACGTACCCGACAGGAGACGTGGGTCCAGTTTAGATGACGGGTGTACTCGAGTCTGGGTCGAGGGTCGATCTTTATAGGGTCTGTAAAAAACACAGACATTATTCAGACGACTTCTGATGCCTCCTCTCATCTTTATGGCTACCGTCGTCTCCTCCCATGCAGTCTCAATTCACATACCCACCGCTAGGCGGATTTCAAAAGCAGTCTGTCTGTGTGTCTGTGTGTCTGTGTGTCTGTGTGTCTGTCTGTCCAATTGTCTGTTTGTCTATGAGTCTGCCTCTGTTAGGGAGTCTCCTGTCTGAAGCAATTCGACCCAGAAATGCCTGCCTATCTGTCTGTCTGTCTGTCTGTCTGTATCTGTCAGTTTGTCTGCATGTTTGTGTCTGCCTGTCTGTGTGTCTGTCTGTGCGTCTATCCGTCTGTGTGGATGTGTGTCTGTTTCTTTTGAGTCTATGTCTGTCTGGGAGTCTCCTGTCTGCAATTCATTCCAGAAATGTCTACCTATCTGGCTGTCTGTCTGCATGTGTGTATGTCTGCCTATCTGTGTGTTTGTCTGTTTGTCTTGTCTGTGTGTTCGTCTGTCTGTCCGTTCGTCTGTCTGCGGGATTCGTTTTATTGGGTCTATAAGTCTGAAAATCAGTGTACCAATTAATGTACCTCTCTGTCTGTTTGTCTGTCTGTATGCCTATCTGTCTGTCTGTCTGCCTGTATGTATGTCTGACTGCCTACCTATCTTATGTATGTGCAACTCTGTCTTTGTCCTTGCATCAATCCTTCTCTGTTTGCCAGTCTGACAATGTGTCGTACAATGTATCTGTCTGTATACTATGTACATTATGTCTCTGTGTCTGTTTGTCTATGTCTGTCTGTGTCTGTCTGCGTGTGCGCGTGTATGGCTCTGTCCGTCTGTCCTTCAGGAAAGTCGATCGCTGATGCAGACAGCGTACAGTAGAGTCCGATTTCTACGATCACAGATCAACGTTTTTGCTTTTAAAAATGGGCAGAGCGAGTAGCAATCGGCAATTATAATATTACGCAAATAAGTAAAGAGACAAATAGGTAAACAGATAAATAAGTAAAGAGACAAATAGGTAAACAGATAAATAAGTAAAGAGACAAAAAGGTAAACAGATAAATAAGTAAAGAGACAAAAAGGTAAACAGATAAATAAGTAAAGAGACAAATAGGTAAACAGATAAATAAGTAAAGAGACAAAATAATGGACAGACAAATTAATGATAAGTCAGACAAAATCTTTAGTCAGCATACATATACACATGAGCATGGCTGTTTTAAAGGAATTTTTAGAACTGCACAATCTTTCCTTCCTTTCCCATCAATATGGCAAATTACTTCCAATCGGACGATAATGGCGATTTTTACAGCTTTTAACTGCACAGAATGAAGTGGTCACTCAACTACACAAAATCCATTTAGAACTGCACAGTTTGTGTAGAATTTCACGCTAAAAAAGCCCGGCATACGACAGAGATTTAAAAACTAGAAATTGCATTAACTTCTCGTTTCTTAGAAGCCTATAAGTTAAATAGCGTTGCCCTCCTTCATCTTCCAGGCTACGTCCTGGCACTACCAGTGAGTGGCAGCGTTTGGAGCATCATAACCAGTTCGTTTCGATTTAGACTGGTTTGACTGTACAGTAGGGCAATGCAAGCCCCCGTTGCACCCACTTGTCCGTTGGTCTCGTTATGCTGCAGTAAATTGTCCAATGAAACAATTCCTCGTTAAAAACTATCACCAACACTGCCCAGCCTGTATGGCCTGTATGGGTGTCAATGAGAGTTTGGGTCTCATACACGTCATCACATTCCAACCAATCATGATCATGTCTTTGAAACTTATCCGGCCTCAATAAAACTCACAATAGAAGCTCCTCTCTGTTCTCTGCTTAGTTTCGGAGCACGTTTATTGTCTATGACGCAACGCAGCGCTCGGCAATAAGCTGGTGCCCTGCGAAGATTTGAACTCTAGTAAATTGAAAACGATTTGCGGCGAAAAGCATTCTCCGTGGTTGGTCCAGCTGTGTGGAATTGCCTCCCTGTGTCTCTCCGTTCGCTTCCCCGTCACTCTCCTGACTCTTTCTTTTGTCTTCTTATGACTTTTCTTTTTGAACAGGCCTTTGTTGGGAGCGCCTCTGAGCAGATATCTCGGGGCGCTATATAAATTTATTTGAGTGATTGCTGAGAAGGGTAACAGAACTATAATGACGACCAATGGACTACAACAGCATTCACAGCAACAACAACTGCTACTACTATCACTTTGTACTACCATTGCTACCACCACTAGCCTACTACGTTTTTATGGTCGATAAATAATTGTTATAACACCGTTTTCTTTTGATTTAAAGGTGTATAAATTATTACATTCTTACCGATAATTATATTATTGGTTAGTTACTACAAAACGACGCTGTGCCATGAATTATAATATTAGCGCTGCCCTCCCATTTTCGCCAGACTTGGGATTGGCACTAAAGGAGCTCGGGTAGCGGCCAATTGAA
>OX457041.1:1680122-1767622 GCA_949752735.1 Lumbricus terrestris | reverse complement strand
ACTTAGCCATACTAACTAGTAACTACTAATCTATATACATGCTTTCCATAAGTCTACCACTTAGCCATACGTAAAAAAACCATCATTTCAAAGTGTAAGCTGCTTAGTGATGTGCGCAGAGGTGTAAATACTCGGCCTCCTAAAGAAAAGAGTCTTTCCACAGCTGCACTAGCAGGCAAACCAGTGTTCAAAATAATATACAATTTCTAGACGTGTGGATATACAGCCAGAGAAATCAAGCTATCTGCAGAGTCCGATAAATATCTGTCCACTTCTTCACACACATTTTCTGTACCAAACTCCCTAATATGTCTCCGATTTGAAAGACTTGAGAAAAAATTGGGCTTAGTATTTGAAGAGTCAGAAACATCTGTTGCTGCAGAAGTACTTGTCTGGTTATCAGAGAGCTGAAGACTGGCCAATGACTGGATGCGCCTCTTAAACATCTGCACAAGACGTGCCTTTTCATCATCATCATCATCATCATCATCATCATCATCATCATCATCATCATCATCATCATCATCATCATCATCATCATCATCATCATCATCATCATCATCATCATCATCATCATCATCATCATCATCATCATCATCATCATCATCATCATCATCATCATCATCATCATCATCATCATCATCATCATCATCATCATCATCATCATCATCATCATCATCATCATCATCATCATCATCATCATCATCATCATCATCATCATCATCATCATCATCATCATCATCATCATCATCATCATCATCATCATCATCATCATCATCATCATCATCATCATCATCATCATCATCATCATCATCATCATCATCATCATCATCATCATCATCATCATCATCATCATCATCATCATCATCATCATCATCATCATCATCATCATCATCATCATCATCATCATCATCATCATCATCATCATCATCATCATCATCATCATCATCATCATCATCATCATCATCATCATCATCATCATCATCATCATCATCATCATCATCATCATCATCATCATCATCATCATCATCATCATCATCATCATCATCATCATCATCATCATCATCATCATCATCATCATCATCATCATCATCATCATCATCATCATCATCATCATCATCATCATCATCATCATCATCATCATCATCATCATCATCATCATCATCATCATCATCATCATCATCATCATCATCATCATCATCATCATCATCATCATCATCATCATCATCATCATCATCATCATCATCATCATCATCATCATCATCATCATCATCATCATCATCATCATCATCATCATCATCATCATCATCATCATCAATCATCATCATCATCATCATCATCATCATCATCATCATCATCATCATCATCATCATCATCATCATCATCATCATCATCATCATCATCTCAGATGATGTTCTTATCCTGAAGTACGAATTATAGCAGGGAGGCCATTCCAAAGCAAAGGGCCGACAGAAGCAAAGGCACGATGCTGGGCTGTAGCAGAATTATCCTCGAATTGCCTCTCCCGTAATGCTTCAATGGCAGAGTTCATCTAGCTAGATACTCCAACAGCTCTAGAAACTTGATCGTGGTTGGTTTTCTCAAATGTCCACTCTTCTTCTTCTTTTCAAGTGTGCGGGATAAAAACTTCAGTCAACTTTCAATGAGAATGTTTGACGGTGTATTAACTGAGTGTCATTCTATTAAATTCATTTATTCAATTCAATTCATTTATTGAACCCAGGATTTACATTTCTACAGTTAATTAAACAGTGCATCAATAGAACAAAGTAAAAATCACCATAATGTAGATACGAATTTGCTGGGATCCGGCCGTGAAATACAGCGACAACAATAATTTTTTCTAAACAGAATTTAAATTATACCTTTGAATAAAGACGATTCATGTATAAGTGATTTTCACGCATTTTATGAGAATTTTACATGTCAGACGGTGTATAAACCGAGTATCATAATGATGTAGGAGTATGGGTGCTGCAGTTTACTCGACACCTTTACTTAGCAATGATAATATACTTATTAATCGAGATTTGTCCGCGTTAGTCAGATTTCTTACAATTCGACAATAACGTGTTAATCCTAACCCTTGTAAAGAGTCGATGAAGCGTATAAATTACAACCACTTTTCGCCCCTGTCTAAAAAATATGCCATTAACTTCGCTGCTCGTGATGAAAATACACGCAGTGAAAGCGTGGTTCTTGTAAGTTTCTTTTGACCGTGGATAGTAGGTGAATTTGTTAACACAATTTTTGCCATAATCGAGCTTGAAATTAAATCCATATACACAATTTAAAGGTGTCCAAAATTGAGACATAACAACGAACGTCTATTTCGGGGTTACTCGCTCTGTGTTGCTTTATTCAATGTTGCGACGTAATGGACATTTGCGACTACGCGGGTTGTTTGTTGTTTCGCTGACATGGATGGTTAACTTAAACATGTGCGCCTCCTTATCCAGGCTTGAGAGTAGAGCGACTATGGAAGGTAATAGATGACATTGTGCGACATCGATATTTGTAATTAATTATTTTAATTAATTAATTAAATTGCTTCTTACCATGCTGTGACTTTCTTACATTTCTTACCTTATTTAATCTTGCCTTGCCTTGCCTCAATTTAATTTTAACTCATCTAACCTCACAGCATCTTAACTTGTCGTTACAATACTGACATACGTGCATTATCAATGTTTTAACCTACGTACATGGCTTACTATTCAAAACGCGTGAGATATGCAGCGCTTGTAGTCTTTGGTCGGCAATACGAAGTTGTGAGTGCGTGGTCTAATTTTGTAGGTCGATCAGCAACCGTTGGAAAAAGCGGACGGAGAACATTGAAGTCGATTCCGGCGACTGCAACCAGAAGATGGGCATCAGCAAGATCTACCATTTCAGTCGCAGTAGGCGATTATCCGGAGGTGTCAAGAACGACGGACCCTTGCTAAGAGGCGCTCAATTCTGGCCCGGGTATGCGTAGTAGTAAAGTCTCACCAGGAAGGGGCGGAGTACATCATTTTGGAAGCAGTAAGTGCATTCGATGATAATCCATGCTCTCTTAACGTTTGCAGGGCATGAGGGAACCCGCTGTCACGTGATATTCTATCCCCCTTGAAAGCTATCCCGGGGGATGAAATAAACCATTCTATCCCCTTTTTGAAAAAAAATTATAATTAAAAAATTATACTCTAATCAAAATTTAAAGTGACTCCCGTAATTGTTTTAGGTGTCCTAAGCAATGTTCAGAAAAGAAGGCAACTCGAAATTATTTAGTGACTCTGAGTGTTCTTAAGTGTTTTAAATTTTTTAAGTGCTCTAAAACCAAACCTAAAAAATTATCTAGTAGGAATAAACATAGGCCTACATGTTAGTGTCATTGGTCAAAACAAATCAGATGAAAATTAATTTGCAAAAATAAATACACGGACTAGTTACGGATCCATGGATCAAGCTGTCGTTAGTAGGAAATTGACAAGCCAGTTGTAGACGCTGTCTAAGATTGCAATTATTGGTCATCGCAATCATGAATTTATACAGCGCCACTTCAAGAAAAAAACTACTCGGAGACGCTCCCGGCCTGATACCAAACCACAAACACAGATAATGGTTTTCGGAAAAGTGGCAAAGAAAGACAAAAGCTCCTTATGACAAACCGAGGCTTGACCTGTTAGGAATTTGCGCATGAGCATCAGAATCGCAACTCAATATGGCCAAGTTTTTTCATAAGCAGCCAGCGCGGCTCCTCCGTATAAAATTTGAATGCCCGTATGTTGGTATGACGCCAATCAGGTGAGCTGCGTCATTAAATGTACTGAATGTTTGGTGCACCTATTCAATTTGAAGACGTCAGTTAAGCGCAATAAACTGCCAGTAAGATGGGTAAAAAAAACACCTTTTAAACGTTTTCATGACACGTATAAGTAAGAGCGTCCGACGCCAAAATCGTGTTTTCGTCTCTTAACGTCTGCTTACCACACAGCATGTCGACGCAAAATGGCTTTTGAGGCCACAAAACGTAACAAAACGAAATAAAGGACCAACAGTTCCCATTCATTCACTAATTTCAGAATTTAAATATAACTCCATCGAAGCTACTCAAAGGTTTTTACGACTCCAGCACGGCCAAAAGAATAGTTTTCAAATGATTATAGAATGTGTTAGATAGTCACATTGGGTACAGTCGTAACTCAAAAGGGAGGCTATTGTTATTAAGACTTCTAACAAAGTTTAAAAGTTCATGGCTAAATATCTCAGATAATTAAATATGAATAATGAGATCCCTTCTGGCTAGCCCGGAGGTTCGCCAATGGGGATGAAGTGTTAGCGACTTCATTTTCAAGGCCGCGGCAAATGAGGGCGGTGGCCAATCCTCTCCCTCGCCGTCTCATTATCCACTGACCGTGAGGTCAGTGTACTCATCAAAGCTGAGTCGGCTAGGGGGTGCGTGTGGAACAGAAATCTCGTTTCAAATTTCTGCCCCGGCGGGGAATTGAACCCCAGACCTTTCGGTCGACAGTCCAGCGCGCTAGAAAAACCGGGACATGTCCCGGAAAACCGGGACGTATGGTCACCCTATCCTAGCTAATTAAATAAATGCCTTCAAATCGCATCCTTTTGTTCCACCATTTAAGGATGAGAGAAACTTTATTCTGAGGGTTCTCTTTGCCTCCAATTAATGACAGACATTGTTATGTTCGCAATATTTTTGTCGTTGCTGATTTTTGATCTGCTTTGACGTGTAACTAGTTGCGGTGTGTCACATGGATTTCATTTCTAATGAAACGAAGATTATTATTAATCTGTTAAGTGATTGTCAGAGCCGAACCTTCTAGAATTTGTCTATAATTGTCTTTAAAGTATGCCAATTATTTCAATCATGATTAGAATTCACGGTGTGAAAACGTGATTCTTGTAAGTTTTAGGACCCTATTAACGATAGCGATAACTGTGAGCACATGGCATACAAAAATTTACGGTAAGATTGAAACTTAAATAAGTTTAGAATTCACAAATTGAAGGTGTTTAAATTAAATGACAATTTTCATACAATTTTTTGGGATACCAGTTTCGATTACGTTGACATTGCATTACTCAACTTTGCAACGTAATGGGCAATAATTGCTAATAATTATGTTGGTTGTTTGTTACTTAAATAAGCTGCTTAATTACACAGATGATCAGATCAACCACCCTCGTTATTCAAGCTTGAGAATGGCACCAGCCTATTACGATCATTTCATTTAGTTGGGCACTAGGCAACAGCTGGCCGCGGTGGTGCAGTGGTGGTCTCAGGGCCTTGGAGCCGTAGGGTTCCAGGTTCGAATCCACCTCAAGCCGCCGCGTGAAGACCTTGGGCAAGTCCTTCACTTGCATTTGCTCGTGCGCTTTGGCGTGAAGCTCCGATGCAGTGTCCGCTCTGTAGTCGGGAGCGAATCAGAGTGAAATGACTTGAATGGGCGCAATCGCAAAATTTAATACGACCTGAGAGTTCTCTTTTCTCAATTCCCATCTATGACTTTTCTTCGGTGGTGCGTGACCTCGGGGTGCTCCTGGACTCTGAACTCACTCTTGCATCTCAAAGAGATAAGGTGTGCCGCAGCTGCTAATACCAACTGCCCCAGCTCAGGGTCATTGCTCGCTCTCTCACTTATAAAGCTGCAGCTTCTCTTGTCCATGGATTTGTGCTGAGCCGCCTCGACTACTGCGCCTCCATCTTTGCTGGTCTCCCGCGGGTTCGGATTGAGAGGTTGGAGAGGGTCCACCGGGCTGCCGCGCCACTTATTGGGGGTTCACCAAGTCCGACTGTGTATCCCAATATATCCGTGAGGTCTTGCACTGGCTTCCTTTCCCGCAGCGCATCTCATTTAGGATTGCATCTTTGGTGCAACGATGTTTATCAGGCTGGGCACATTCTTACCTGTGTGAGCTTTTCATCCCTCTTTCCACTTGCATAGGCCGCCACGCACTGCGCTCTGCTGTCCACTGTGACTTAATGGTTCCTTTCACTCGCTCTGCAACAATGCGGAGGCGTTCGTTCTCTGTGGTTGGTCCAACAACCTGGAATGGACTTCCCTTGACTATGCGACACCTCCCAAGCTGTTCTCAATTTCAGAAACTGTTGAAGACTGTTTTTTCGCTTGATCTCGACCGGGAATGCCACTGAGCAGATACCTTGAAGAGTCGTTGTATAAATTACGATTGATTGATTGATCTAGCTGGGAATCAACGATATTGAGCGCCATTAATATTTACTTTACTCTGCTACGTAGCCGTTCTTTCCATGCCATGACTTACTATACCATATTTACCTTACTTACCTTATCTGGCTTTACTATATCTTACCTATCTCCACCTTTATTTAATTCTAACTCGGCTTACCTCACCACATCTTATCTTGCCTTTCTAATATTGACCCACCTGCATTATAAATGTTTTACATACGTAAAATTAACGACATTGCTCTATTATTAATAAATCTTTATTGTTAACACAACGAGTAAATTCAGATATGCGAAATCAAATGATTATTTCATCAGTTTTTTGCTTCACAAAGTATTGTGACAGTGTCATAAACACCGTTAAATGACTGACAGTGTAAAACGATAACCAGTGCTCTATCGAGCCTTCGATCTTATGAGCCTAAATGGATTGCGTGCGTAATCATACATTTATATAAGTGAGAATAGAACAGTTTTTCAGGTGTCTATGGGATCAACGTTTTGAACTGACCGGTTGGCGACATTATCGTGGTCAACCACACAAACTACCTCAACTGATAGTTACAGACAGCAGGAATTAGTAACGTTGACGTGAATGCAGTCATTTTTACAAATAAAAGCATCCTATTTAGGCATTAAATAGTCTATCCAGGCAACGGATTTGACCTTTCGTTTACTCGGTCAAGAACTGCTATGGCTCAGTCTCGATCATTTGCCTCAGTTGGTCATTCTCTTTGGAATGATCTTTCTCCTTCTTTTCACTATACACTTCTGTATAGCAGCCTCTCCTCTGCTTTGTCTCTTCTCAATACCTACTTCTTCTCGCTGGGTCTTGCGCACTGGGAGCGCCTCTGAACGGCTCACCCTACTTCAGGCGTTTTATAAATGTTCAAATACAATACAATGCAATACTATTATTTTATTTGCACTTCCCCTATGCTTTGCATTCTGGGGTTTCGCCATTCGCCAGAAAACATGAAATTGACTCAGTTAGCCAGCTGGCTCGCAAGTTAGTACGACATGGCTCCCTACCAAAATCTTACACCGCCTTTTTGGATGTTTACAGAAAATCTTACCAGGAACTGTTTAGAAACATCAGACGGCATACATTGTAGTCGCCTCGCCCTTATTGCCTCACTATCGCCGTCTATTGCGCTGGTTAGTGTCTTTCTTGTTGATTTATAATAGGCAATGAAGGTGGTATAGTTTGTGTCCGTTCTGGACAGAAATTTCCGTGCTAAATGTTTGCCTCTGTGTTCATTGTTTCTACTCCTGGGATTATTTCTATCTGATAAAATAAACAAATTAAATTAAAAATTGACGCGGTGGTTTAGTAGCAGCGTCGTTGCCTTGAAGCGGGAAGGTTCGAGGTTCGAATCCACCTCAAGTCGCCCGGTAGGGACCTCGGGCAAGTTCTTCACTCGCAATTGCTCAGCGCTTCGGCGTGAAACTCCGATGCAGTGTCCGCTCTGCAGTCGGGAGCGCCTCTGAGGAGAGAGCTTGAAGGGGTGCAATAACAAGTGCACATACAAACAAACACTATGAATGTTTTACATGCGTAAAATTAAAGACAGTATACTCTATTTTTATTATCTTTATTAATAACAAGCTAGTAAATGCAGAGGTGTGAGATCAAATTATTATTTCATCAGTTTTTTACTTCACAAAGTATTGTGGCAGTGTCTTAAACACCGTTAAATGACTGACAGTCTAAACTATAACTGGTGCCCTACAAAACTTTTGATCGTATGAGCTTGAATTTCCTATGTGGTGGTGGTGGTATTTGTAGTTTAACGTCACTGTGTGGTAACAAAGACCATTATCGACGCCCTCATCCTTTATCCAGTCTTGGGACTGGCACTGGCGTAGTCAGTGGCATAACCAGGAATTTACGATGGGGGATTTATGGCCTGATACCCTGTTTTTTTGGTTATTTTTTCTTAGTTAAATGGATAAATAACATTAAAAAAAACTTTTTCCGGAGCCAATGCGGGGAGGGGGTTTAACCCACGAACCTCCCTTGCCTGCGCCACTGGGCGTAGTGCAACCAGCGGCGGAGTTAATTGCTTTTTTCCATAAATCATGAAATAGACAAATTACACCAGGCACGCTTATTTGTGATGCTCTCTTTAGAAGCTGTTTAACGAACTGCTGTCTGACTGTTTTGTGGAAATGAGCAATTCTCTAGATATGATCTCAATAATAACATTTTCAACATTTATTGCAATTATTTTTTTTGCAGTAGCTCTTGATAGTTGCTATAATTGTGTGATGCGGTGTGTGATCGTTTTTTGTTGGAGAGCCTTGTAAACTATTATAGGGGCCTAGGTAGGTTAAATCTACGGATGGTTCTTCATTTATCGTCTCAAAAACTTCAGCACAGAATTCTATCAGGTTTGTCAAACACTAGCGACCTCTAGTAAATTCATAATGACTGACTTATTATGCTCATTTAAGTGCTCCTTAATCCTTCTTTCCATGACCTTACTCACAACATTGGATAAAGTTAAACTGACTGGTCAATAGCTACATGTACATACGTAGTCTAATCCGTTTCCATTTTGAAAATGGTGCTATGAGGGGAAGCTCTTATTGGTTCATCTGCAGTGTTCACTGATTCATTGGAGAGATATGCTACCAGCAATACAATCATTTATTATATGCATTTATATAGCGCCTCTTAAAGGGCTACTCAGAGGCGCTCCCAACCTCAGCGCGGTCAAATAAAACTGTCTCAAGATGAAAGAGGAAAGCCTGAGGATTTTTACAAAGAGAGAGCGCAGGGTCAGAGGAAGATCATTCCAGGTTGAAGGCCCTACCACCGAGAAAGCACGGTTCTGCATAGTGGAAGTACGAGCAAAAGGGACTGAGAGCAGGTTTTGCTCAGTCGAACGAAGGGAGCGGAAATGGCGAGAACTATAAATAAGGCTACAGAGTTAACAAAGGTAGACAGAAGCAATGCCTAGCAAAACAGGCTAGCATGCAGCGCCAGACTTGTGTAGAGATCCTATACTAATTTCGCTGCTTGAGTGCAATGCGTGGGGTGAGGCGACTGCTCAGAACCTGGCCTGGTGGTACTCAGATGTTACTGAAGCCTCTAAAGCAGTCAGCTCCTTCTGAATGACAGGCTGATCCCAGGCACGCTACTTCTGGGAGGTGGATTCTTCAAGAAGTGAAATATCCGATTCAATTGTCCATTGCTCTTTGGCCGTGCCGGAGAGAGATCCTGGGGCAGATACATCGGTTGGACAAGATGGAGGCCTGTAGAGATGCAGTACCTGCGACGGAGCCAAGAAGGCAGGTAATGCCAGCGATGATACACGACGTACAGCCAAGACCTCCATTCCTGACAGGTAGAGTAACTTGAATCTAATTGTTTTGGCATACTACAGCACTGTAACTTGGAGAGCTAGAAGGAAAGTTAAAGAAAAAGAATTTTATATAAACTTGGAATATTTGAATTAAAGGTGTCTAAATTAAGTCAACACAATGTTCCTGCTAACTTGTATTTTATTCCTGATGTTTCAAAGTTCACCAACCATGATACTACCTGATATCGTAACGCAATGAATATTATAATCTTTGTCAAAACATTTCTACAGCTGCACTCGAAAGCTAAGCGCGGAGCGCCATCTTATTCACGAGAACTATGTCTAATCAAAACGGTTGTCCAGAAGGGTAGTCAGAAGGAGGTCTTTTCCGGGTAACCAAGAGATGACTGAGATCAGAGGTGACAAATAAGCTGTTCATCCTGTTTAACTATGTCGTGTCATTATGCAACCCCTCCTCATCTATCGAGGTTTGAGCGTGGCATCACCGGAAAACGGCAGTAACTGGGTATCCTCGTTATTGAACGCCATCCACTGTTTGAAATCTTCTCCCACTCTCTACCAATATAACTCTGCAACATATTTGCATTTTACCATTCTTCGATCCATAACTTGAGCCATAAAATAGTGGCGCTACTCAATTTCTAGATGATGAATGCACCTCGGTAGGCGTATTTCTCGGTGCGACCACGTATCAGAGTACATGTATTATGTATAATAGTGTTTGGTGCTAGCTACATGTAGGCTACCTCTCTAAGAGAAAATTATTCATAGGGCTTTGGCAACTGGTTTGGGGTGCCTTTTTAGCTTGGACCAAAGCTCGAGGTTACGTACCATACGTATTCTATTTTGTGAAAGGTACGTACGTATTTTAACGTACCCTAATTTAGGGTACGTAAACAATAATAAAATACGTTAGCCTCGTCATTACTCATTATAAGAACGTATAATCACAGCCAGGTATACAGCGTAGATAATTGCTGCAATGCTATATTGTAGGTCTATGTTTATCCAGCATACATTGCACTTAATCCACTAATTAATGTCAGTTAGTCGGCTCAGTTCTGCTGCAGCATTTAAAAGTCCAACTCCAGGGAAAAAGTTGAACAGCGGCATTCAATTAATTATAACAGAAGTATTTATCGAAATAAATTTACTGCTACGCTACCGGAAATACCGATTTCAATGACGCATATTGTTGAATGCATGCATACGTACATGTATAGGCCATGGGTCGCCGAGTAAGCCATAAACAAAATTTTCGTGCATGGTACGTACCATACGCGTATTGTATTTTTTGAAAGGTACGTACGTATTTTAACGTATTCTATTTTAGGGTACGCGTACCCTCGAGCTATGGCTTGGACCCTTCCCATCTCAGGGAGTTTTGCCACTCTACATAGAAATATCCAGACCCGCTGGCTCTTTGCGCCTCTGCACAGAGCGACCTTCTTGTCCCATATGCGTGTGCTTCTAACAGGACGTGACGCACTTTCTCTGTTGCTGACGCTGTCATCTGCAATGGACAATAGCTCCTCCATACCTGCAATGCTCATGCAGCCAAGTGTTACTGTCTCACGTTCTATCGCAATCCTAGAACTGTCTTCCTTAGCAACGGTTGCTTCTTAGTAATTTCAATAGGCGCTACATAAATCCTTGCAACGAAATGAATATGTTTGATTATCCTGAATTGGAACCTGCTCTTATCCACTATTCCATGCAATACAATTGACTTTGATGTCGCGTGTAGCCTAAATTTTTGATGTTTCAAAATACACTAGCGATGACCTTGCCTTACTTGATATCGCAAATGCAAATTGCCGATTAAACATGTCGTGTTATGATGCGTCCATCCTCCCATGTACAAACGTTATGTTTAGACAAAGTTAAACGTTGTACGTTGGACACTATTAACCCTCGGGCTACCAAGGGGGGGTGGTTGCCACCCCCCCCCAAGGTTTTTCGCAAATCAACCGCGTTCCGTCTGGAATAAAATTTTGAAAAAATTAGTAGCTGTAGTGGATTCATTGGGACACATTTTGAGCTAAAAGTTTTTATGATGCCCCCTACCGTTCAAAAGTTACACCCGATATACCCAAGGCACCAGAGGGGGGTAGATACCACCCCCTCTAGAATATCGTCTGTAACTTTTCTGCCCTTTAATATTAAGAGACACAAATTATACCATTCTATAGAGGGAATGTGGGGCTACATTTCCATGCTATGGAGTTGTCTTTTGACAACCGGAAGTGGTAAAAAATTCATAATTTCGAGGGGCATTCATATTTTCTAAACCTAATTATACCATTTTGTTCAGAAATGAATGCTGAATCCAATGGTGTATTACAAGTTATGATATCTCAAGCCAAACCCAAAATCCAGGGGGGTGGTGGTAACCCCCCCCTTGGTAGTCAATGTTACAAAAAAGCTTGGTATCCTGAGGGTTAAATTCCTTTACTACACTGTATAATATCATGATGTAAATTGTCGTCAACGGCCTTTGATGTCGTACGACGACGTTAAATCTTGGAGAAAATAAAAATACAAAGTAGTCAGCGTAGAACTTGCATGCTATGGACATCACACGATGAGATGAATGTTTTCCAACAGTTTATCTCAGCTGAAGCCGATGAGACCAGAGAAATTATTTCGAAAGGCTGTTATTATTATATACCGTTTTACTACGCTGCGCATTCTCGAAAAATGATTGACGTCACGCCTCCCTGCGACACTCTGGACCTATCGGTGTCACGTGCTGTAAATGCGCATAGTATATTAAATTTTATATAACTTATTGTGTTTTGGTTCCGGAGGTGTTAAATGAGCAGCTCAATCGACCTAGACCTCACAGTTTCATTTGCATAAAAATTGTTTTTACTTGATAATTTTCCAGGGCTGTTTTAATATATCTATAGGATATAAGTTTTAAAGGTGTACAAATGAACCAGTATAATTATTATGTCTTCCCACGTTAATTTAATTATTTATTACAGCTAATAATATAATTGTATGGCGTCTCCTTTTGACTGACTTCAACAAAGATTGCCTTTTAAAGGACACTTTCGTTATTCGCACCAGTCTTTTTTATTTGATAAATGCTCACCTTGAGCAGGAGAGCGCAGTTTACTCGAGAGACAATTCTTAGTATTATGCCAATGGGTTGATTAATGTAATAAATTATAATTATTATATGACACATAAAGTAGGACAGATCATAGGGTGAGACATGAGGAGAAAGAAGAGGAGCCGAAGAAGCAGCAGGAATAGTAGTGGTATAATTATTAGCAGTAGTAGTATTACTAGCAGTAGAAGTTCTAGCAAGTCCGACCGTGTATCTCAATATATGCGAGAGGTCTTGTACTGGCTTCCTTTCCCACAGCGCATTTCATTTAGGATTGCATCTTTAGGCTATTGTGGCGATGCTTGTCAGTCTGGGCATCCTCTTATCTATATTATGAGCTTTGCCTCCCTCTTTCCACTTGCGTAGGCCGCCTCGCGCTGCGCTCTGCTGTCCATGGTGACTTAACCCTCGGGCTACCAAGGGGGGTGGTTGCCACCCCCCTAGGTTTTTCGCAAATCAAACGCGTTCCGTCGGGAATACAATTTTGAAAAAATTAGTAACTGTAGAGGGTTCATTGGGACACATTTTGAGCTAAAAGTTTTGATGATGCCCCCTACCGTTCAAAAGTTACACCCGATATACCCAAGGTACCAGGGGGTGGATACCACCCCCCTAGAATATCGTCCGTAACTTTTCTGCCCTTTAATATTAAGAGACGCAAATTATACCATTCTATAGAGGGAATGTGGGGCTACATTTCCATGCTCACTGAGTTGTCTTATGACAACCGGAAGTGCTCAAAATAAATTAAAATATATATAAAGGTGTTTTATTTTCATAAAATTGCCATGTTTTTTCTATTATAACTTATCCATAATTTATTTTTTAATAGAAATAAATTATGCCATTCTGTAGAGGGCATTTAGGGCTATTTTTTGGTACTAAATAATTTGTCTTTTGATGACCGGAAGTACTCAAAATAAATTAAAATGTGTGAAAATGTAGGGTTTTTTTTACAACGCAAGCCGATATGTCTGCGTAAACGTTTTTCAGTGGCTAAAACAGGTTTTTTTTGTTTTAATTGAACATAAAACAAACTTATTACTAGTTTTTATAGTTGAATATTGGACTTTATTATATGTAAACTACTTTTTATGTATAAATCATGTATAAAACACACATAATCTAATATATTCCCTATGCGTAAGTATACATTTTGTTGAATCGACGGGTACCCATGGTAAAAAATTCATAATTTCGAGGGGCATTCATATTTTCTAAACCTAAATATACCATTTTGTGCAGAAATGAAAGCTGAATCAAATGGTGAATTACAAGTTATGATATCTCAAACCAAACCCAAAATCCAGGGGGGGGGTTGTAACCACCCCCCCTTGGTAGTCAGTGTTACAAAAAAGCTTGGTAGCCTGAGGGTTAATGGTTCCTTTCACTCGCTCTGCACCAATGCAGAGGCGTTCGTTCCCTGTGGTTGGTCCAACAATTTGGAATGGACTTCCCTTGACTATGCGACACCTACCAAGCTGTTCTCAATTTCACGAACTGTTGAAGACTGTTTTTTTCGCTTGATCTCGGCCGGGTGCGCCTCTGAGTAGGTACCCTGAAGGGCGCTATATAAATTCTGATTGATTAATTGATTGAGAGGAGGTACATGGCGTGGGACGCCACGATTGTGCATACGTTTGCCGCCTCGTATAATAGGCTACTCAAACTGCCAGTATAGTAGGACCGGCATCAATGCAAGCGGCCAACCGTAGAAACCCAGAATTATGAAGGTCTGCCCGCTTCTTACATCTTTCGATCAGTGGCCATAGAGACCCTGGGTTCGTTTAATCCATCAGCCTTGGAATTCATATCAACGAAATCGGCAAACGCATTTCGTCCGGTGTGGCATGAAATGTTGTCCGGCATGAAATTGTGTCCGGAAAGCGCTGTCATTTGTTCATGTGACCGATGACATCAGATAGCAACTGTCAAGCTAAAGCATCATGAAATCTTGTCCGGGAAAGACACAAAATATTCAAGATAATTATACGACGTACTGAGGCATCGAACTCTATATTTAGGTACATATAATAGTATAAAAATATAGATCAATGACTAAGTGTAATTATGCAGGCCTATGATTTCCGATACTACCGAAAAATTATGTTTTAAGTACTTAAATTATGATAGGAAACAGAAGCAATTTGCTGCGCTTTCGGAATATTTTTCATTTTAGATGAAATTATAAAATTAAAGGTCTATTACAGTCAGATAAAATCGAATCTATTATCTATAGTAGACCTATAAGTTTGCATTTACTAACAGCATCAATATTTGTCAACAGCGATAGCTGACAAAAGGAGAACTGCAAGTGAACTACGTACGCATATTTGGATTCCGCTACATTATACATGTATTGCATTGCATTGGGTATTATTATCTCATTATTATTATTCAATCAATCAATCACATAAATTTATATAGCGCCCCTTCAAGATCGCTACTCAGAGGCGCTCCCAACCCAGGCCTGGTCCAAGAGAAAAGTCTTGAGAAGACGGTAGAAAGAGCCACCAGTCACGGGGAAGCGAACGGAGAGCCGCAGGAAGGCCATTCCAGATTCCAGATAACCCACCACAGAAAATGTTCTTCGCTGCATAGTAGCGGTACGACAAAAAGGGACAAGGTAGTCACCGCGAGCAGCTGATCGCAGCGAACGACGGCCCAGAGAAACGGGATACGAATATGAATACGAATATGCCGCAGGGTTTCTAGGCGTTGGACTGTTTACTTTCTTTATTTTCAGAAACGGAGACTGGAGTAAAAAGCCCGCACAGGTAGGGTGGAGCTTGAACCAGGATGCAGCGCAAACAGGTCAAATTGTGCTTTGTAAAAACTAAGCATCTTCCAATAATGACCGATATGTAACGGGAAAATAAACAGACCAAAACCTAACGCAGCTAACTCCGCTGAGCTATTTGTGTTGGCCAAAAGCCCTTTTGCTTTGTCTCGATGACTGGAGTAGACAAGAAAAGATAGATATGAATAAATGAGAGCCTAAATTTTGTATTTGTGTGCAACTATAAGACTTGTAACTATGTAACGTCTCACCATATCGCCCGTTCGCCTCTTTCCACGATGGGAATTTCCTTCTAAAAATAGAACAAGCGCCATCGGGACCCCGACTACAAGCTGTGTGCTTTAAAACCATGATTCCAATGCTCACACCATTGTTTTCTCATCTGCTTCAACAAACATTATTTCGCATATCTTATTTACGTATATATTACATATACGTAAATAAATATTACGTTGAGACGAAACTCCAACGCGGACAATATCTCACGTTTGTAACAGTAAATACTGTTTCCACAACGAAAGTGGCCGGACCCGGACATGATTTCATGCCGGACAAGATTTCATACCTACCGTATGAAATACTGTCCTGACAACGGAAGTGGGCGGAGTCGGACAGTATTTCATGCCGGACATAATTTCATGCCACACCGGCATCAATGCAAGCGGCCAACCGTAGAAACCCAGAATTATGAAGGTCTGCCCGCTTCTTACATCTTCCGATCAGTGGCCATAGAGACCCTGGGTTCGTTTAATCCATCAGCCTTGGAAGTCATATCAACGAAATCGGCAAACGCATTTCGTCCATCACGGTTGACAGACGGGAAGCAACTTTTCGTTTCCAGCGCCTGACTGTCGACATTCAGCGCTACAATGGGACTTTCTCATCAAACCCTGAAGACGAGGCCTGACACTTCTGGTACAGTTTTAAAATAGTAGTTAGTAATTAAGTCCCTGAGGGATCCTAAATACCTCGGGACAATAAACAATATAATAATACTGAAACAACACTAACAATAAATATTGAAATCTATGGATTAATTATAGTGAAACCAAGAAATACAGAAAACATTGCGCGAACGGAACTTGAATCAATCAATCAATCAATCAATCACATAAATTTATATAGCGCCTCTTCAAGATCGCTACTCAGAGGCGCTCCCAACCCAGGCCTGGTCAAAGAGAAAGGTCTTGAGAAGACGGTAGAAAGAGCCAGGAGAGTCACGGGGAAGCGAATGGAGATCCGCAGGGAGGCCATTCCAAATAGCTGGACCCACCACGGAAAATGCTCTTCGCTGCATAGTAGCGGTACGACAAAAAGGGACAAGATAGTCACCGCGGGCAGCTGACCGCAGCGAACGACGGCCCAGAGAAACCGAGACTGGAGTAAAAAGCTCACATAGGTAGGATGGTGCTTGAGACAGAATGCAGCGCCAAGCTATAGACGAAACTCTATAAGCAATGCGCTGCTGCAGTGGGAGCCAGTGGAGGTCGTCCCTCATGAAGGCAGATACGTGAGCAAACCGGGAGATGCCACCAACCAAGCGTGCTGCAGATCGAAGGACCCTAACCAAGGCGTTCAGACGGACCTGTGGGAGGCCAACATATACATGTAGAGAGGAGCAGTAATCTAAGCGGCTGCAAACAAAGGCATGGACAAGAGTAGAGGATGCAGTGAATGAGAGAGAGCGAGCAACGACGCGCAGCTGTCGAATTTGGTAATAGCAGGCACGTGAAAGGGAAGAGATGTGCTTAGAGAAGGAGAGTTCTTGGTCCAAGATGACCCCAAGGTCTCGAACAGAGGTAGAGAAGGTTACAAGGGGAAACTCATGTGCGAGAGCAGCCAAGTCAATCTTGGCCAGCTGCTGGCGAGTTCCCAGCCATATGAATTGCGTCTTCAAAGAGTTGAGTCACAGTCGATTTGACGAAAGCCAAGAAGTAAGGGTGTCAGAAGCGCAGACCATAAGGATATAGAAACCAGCAGTCATTAGTACTCACGAAAACCACTGATCCTCAAGTATTCATCGAAAACTCTTAAGCATAATGCTCATTAAAACAACTAAATATGTTTTTACTGGACACTACAAAGAGTATAAGGATTTTTCCGCAACAAATGAACGCTAATATTATATCTAAGTTGGGTCTACACGTCAAAGACGAATTGAAGTAATTAAGATGTTTTTCAGCAGGAAGAGATTGATCTAAATGGACACCTTTAAAATACTTTCATTGAGGCTATATAAGAAATCCATTAACTTTCAAACGCACATAAATCGGTCCTTAGGGGTTGTCAAATGGAAGCTGCAAACTGTCAGCAATTGAACACCTTTAAAACATTTCTTAGTGCGCTACAAGAATTCGTGAATCGAAATTGCAATTGAAGGAATTCGCAAAAAATTCAGCTGTTTAACGTGTTAGGTCGTCGTAAAATTGAATGCTATAATTGGAGGCCAGAAGAACAAAGAAAGATTCATTCATTCATTCATTCATTCATTCATTCATTCATTCATTCATTCATTCATTCATTCATTCATTCATTCATTCATTCATTCATTCATTCATTCATTCATTCACTCACTCATTCATTCACTCATTCATTCATTCATTCATTCATTCATTCATTCATTCACTCATTCATTCATTCATTCATTTTGAGAGCACATCTTCAAGAAAACTATTCAGAGGTACTAAATTTCATAGATACATACTTGTGAGACCATTCTGTTATTTCATCAATTTCTCCTTTAACAAATGCGGCAGCCCTCACCCCCCAACCCACCACCACTATCAATGCACGTTTTCTCTTTATCGTAAGATGATTGTCGGCCTAAATCGCTAACCAGTGCACTATTGTTGTTTTGATTGTAACAGTAGAGCTGGCACCTTCAGAGTTAGTATAAGCCTACCTCTGTTGATATCGACTTTAGCAAACGTTATAAATGAAGGGCTCCATGAAAGCGAAGGAAACATTGGCTTGCGTTTGTTAAATAATAATAATAATTAATAATAATAATAATAATAATAATAATAATAATAATAATAATAATAATAATAATAATAATAATAATAATGATAATAATAACAACAATAATAATGTAGCGGACGACCAGGGCCGGGCAAATACCACCAGGAACCGAACCCCAAACCCTAGTCGCTCAGGTGATGTCCGTCCGTGTAGTCCGGCGTCAACTGGAGATTGACGACTAGCCAGTCAGGCTTGAAACACATTTATTCGACAATCAAAGAAGAAACTCGCACTGTAGTTCACAGTCAACTTCTATAGCGCCAGTGTTCGGAGCAAGTTCGGAGCAATGTTCAGAGCAATGTTCGGAGCTATTCGTGTAGCGCCACCGTCCCAAAACCACTGCACCACTGTTCACAGCAATTGTCAATGCAGACCGCCGAATCGTCGTCGTGTTGATCACCGCTGCCTCGCCAGCGCACGCCGAAAGTCTGGGAAGCGGGTCGGGTTTCGAACCCGAGTCGGCGTCGTCGAAGACAGGAACTGAACCACTGCGCTCACCCGATCGGAAGCGTAGGCAGGTCCGGCGTTGAATCCCGTTCGTCGTGGCACAGCGACGATCACCAGTCCTTCCGTCGTCTGTAGGCGTCGGATCCCAGAAGAGCAAGACCGCGGGTCAGGAATTGAACCCCAGTCGCCAGCGTTGCACAGCAAAGGCCTCCAAACCTTTCGTCGTCGTCAGCGTCGGACTCCCAATCGAATACGTCAGCAGCACCGGTGTCGAATCCAAAACGGCGTTGCACAGCGGAGATCACCAGACCTTCCGTCACGGGTCGGGCTTCGAACCCAGGCGTCGTAGTTGCACGGCAAAGGCCTCCAAACCTTTCGTCGTCAGGCGCTGAATTTCGGCAGCGTCGTCGAATCGTCTTCACGCTCTCCAAAGCGTTTTCCTTCGGACGATCACCCGCTGACTGCACCGCGACTCGATCCCGCAACCCCCAGCCGACACGTCTTTCCACTGTCTCTTGGCGACTCGATGACGGCCTCTCTCGCTGACTGTGTTCCTTGACGTGACTGTTTCCCTCGATGACTCTGGTTCGACGACTGCCGTGCCTACGTGCACACTCGTATATGTGTAACACGAGGCCACGCCCACCAGTTGAGGTAGACGCCAATTCGGGTAGACGTTAGGCCACGCCCACCAATTGAGGCAGGCGCCAATTCGGGTAGACGCCAATTCGGGTAGACGTTAAGCCACGCCCACCAATTGAGGTAGGCGCCTAATTCGGGTAGACGTTAATTCGGGTAGACGTTAAGCCACGCCCACCAATTGAGGTAGACGCCAATTCGGGTAGACGCGATACTTAGGCGGACACGAGGACAGACATTCAATAAAAATAAAACGAACCCCATGAACCCGATTTCCAACAATAATAACAATAATAATAATAACAATAACAATAATACTAATAGCGACAATTTATATGGCGCCGTAACTCCGCCATACCGCTACAAGGGTTGCTCACCAACAGCTAACTGCGAGACAAGCATTAGCAAAGAAATTAAGGGTTAAGCTTTGATTTGAAAGAATCTACCGAAGCGTCCAGTGGAACGCTGTGGTGTTGCGGTAAATTCATCGCCTTGTGATCGAAGGCTCGCAGGTTCGAATCTACCTTAAATCTACCGTGTAGCGAAATTGGACAAGTTGCTCGTCCACAATTCTCGACCATCGATAGAGGCTTATTATGAGAGAACTTATCTGGACGCTGAAGCGAATCTGATGTCCGTTTCGTTCATTGAATTATATAGAGTAATAATAAAACGTTTTAAAGGTGTCTACGTAGAATATAATTATAGTCTTTAACTGATGAATTACAACTTGACGACATTTCGTGGTCAACCACAAAATTACTTCTACCGATAGTTAGAGATAGCAGGATTGAGTAATTTGTAGTGAATGCTAATAATTTTCTTTAACAAAAGAATCAGATAGCAGGAATGAGTAATTTGTAGTGAATGCTAATAATTTGCCTTAACAAAAGTATCAGATAGCAGGATTGAATAATTTGTAGTGAATGCTAATAATTTTCTTTAACAAAAGTAACCTATTTGCATACTAAGTAGTCTATTTAGGCACATTTCTATTTACCTGTCTGTATGTCTATCTGTCTTTCGGTTTGTCTGTCTGTCTGTGCGTCTTTCTGTCTGTCTGTCTGACTGTCTGTATATCTGTCTGTCTGCCTCTCTCTCTCTCTCTTGCTTTCTTTGTGTTTCTGACTATGTATGTATGTATGTATGTATGTATGTATGTATGTATGTATGTATGTATGTATGTATGTATGTATGTATGTATGTATGTATGTATGTATGTATGTATGTATGTATGTATGTATGTATGTATGTATGTATGTATGTATGTATGTAATGTATGTATGTATGTATGTATGTATGTATGTATGTATGTTTGTTTGTTTGTTTGTTTGTTTGTATGTGCACTTGTTATAGCGCCCCTTCAAGCTCTCTACTCAGAGGCGCTCCCGAATGCAGAGCGGACACTGCATCGGAGTTTCACGCCGAAGCGCTGAGCAATTGCGAGTGAAGGACTTGCCCAAGGTCCCTACGCGGCGACTTGAGGTGGATTCGAACCTCGAACCTTTCGGCTTCAAGGCAACGACGCCACCACTACACCACCGCGCCCCACGATGTATGTATGTATGTATGTATGTATGTATGTATGTATGTATGTATGTATGTATGTATGTATGTATGTATGTATGTATGTATGTATGTATGCATGCATGCATGTATGTATGTATGTATGTATGTATGTATGTATGTATGTATGTATGTATGTATGCATGCGCTCCCGACTTTGTAACACCGCAGACACTGCATCGAAGTTTCACGCAGAAGCGCTGAGCAATTGCGAGTGAAGGACCTGCTTAATGTCCCTACGTGGCATAGGTACCAGTAGAACAGGTGTGTTCTCACGTGAAACCTTGCCACGTGCAGCAAGTGGTCACACATCAAAACGCCGCAGTTGCATGTAAATTAAATGAATCTAAAGGCGTGTTTGCATCTAAGTCGACGGATACAACAGGTCAAATTATCAATACTGATCGAAATGTGTTAAAGTAAATATTTATTACTAGACTAAAAGGTGTATAATTTGACCTTTTATTTTACTGGCTGCCTTTTGCGGACACCGCGACTATCGTAGCTGGCTTAACCTGACACATTAACGCATCCATTCTGTTCAGGTTATTTTTTGCAATTTACTCGACTGGCTGCTGTAACATCATATGCTAAGTCAAAGGTATCTGCTGTAGTTGCCTTTCCACTTTTCTCTTCTTCACTGATCTCATATTTCATCGCATTGTCTATCTTGCATTGACTTGTGCACATTGTTGTTGTTCTCACATATGCATGCTGGTATCGATGTGTTTATGCTTGTGTGCAAATTGTTCTCGTATTATAAATAAAATATGGGTCCTAGCATTCACTTAGCACTCTTCGATGATTAAAAAGCGAATTAGGTAAAGTTACAATATTTTATTTCACTTATAGACTCTTAAAATAAGTCGTTGTTATCATCATTCCAATGTCCAACGTCGTATAATGACATCGAAGCGAAATAATAATATTTGCAATTCAATTAAATTCGTGTGACTCGGTGGTGTAGTGGTGGGTTCGGTGCCTTGGAACCGGAGGGTTTCAGGTTCGAATCCACCTCGAGCCGCCGCGTGGGTACCTTTAGCAAGTCCTTAACTCGCAATTGCTTGCTCTTGGGTGGGGTGTTGCTCCGATGCAGTGCCCGCGCTACTGCAGTAGAGAGCAGAAAGGTACGATATAATCATAGCAAGTGCGAGAAATTAATAAGTAAGTAAAAACTAGAAAAATATTTCGTCCGAATGACACGATTAAAAGTTTCAAAGCGATTCCTCTCAAGCTCGACAATATCTATGTTTTGAAAGCATCAAGTAGAAGCGTACATCTGACAGTATCTATGACACGCATGTAGGCTACAGCATGCCAAAAAATTTAATTTCATGCCAGTGTAAAGTCTCCATTTTATAGCGAAAGACATAATCAAATTCAGGTGTCTGTCCAACTAGAGGTGCTGATAATAATAAATTTATATGATAATATACGATTATTGCTATTTAGGATAATTGCACCAGCAGGAAATAGGATAATATAGGATTGTTACAATATGGGATTATTGTATCTACAGAAATGATTTTGTGCAGTCTGATGCAGCATTGGTAGACCCATGTGGATTTTTCAGATTAATGGATTCAGAGTGTAGCAACAGCTTAGGACAGCATGGCCGCTTAATTCAGTAATTTAACTCTTTTTGAAACGCCTATCTAGCAGTCGATATAATTATTTAAAAGGTGTCTAATTGAAGAATATAAATCATATAAAATTTGCAGTGACTTGGCAACAGAGAATTTCGTTTATGAATATAAAACGCCTTTAGCTTTTCTTGCTGGAAGATAGTCAAGCCTGAAAGGCACTTAGCGCTAGGCTCTGTAGCATTAAAAGAATTTAAATGTGGATACAATATATAGGCTAAATCGATCAACTTAACAGACTCCATCACTGTTTTCACTCCGACGATGCCAGTCCTAACATGCACGAAGGAGGAGGGCGACGGAACTGATCTTTGTTGTCGCACAGAGTCGTAACACTGAAACTCCTACCAAATGCAAATTTTGTGCAACAATTCCGTATAGACGACGTCAATTAACTGCAGCAAACTATCGGTAAGAAGGTCAATTTAAAGACACCTTTAAAACATTGACTCAGTGGTCCATAAAGCTCCGCGAATCGTAACCGATGTAATTCCAACGAAACAACACGTCGTATTGAACGAAGGATGGAAACTGGAATTTTTTAAAAAAAGTTAAAAAAGGAAAATGGCAAAGTTAACCCTCATCCGAACAAGCTAAAATGCAACTTAATTTGAACAAGGGAGGGGGGTCTGGCCAGACCCCCGTTTTGATGTGGGTTTTCCATAGGAAATAGAAATTTTTATATGCCAATTTTGTAAGATGATATCAGTGTAACTCAAAACAACAATGTACCAGTCTCTTTATGCAATGTAAATCATTTTTTATGATGAATTTGAAATTAAATGCTTACTTACACTAATTGTGACGGTTTGTCATACATGTTTAAGGTCGCAATGGCTGTCTATTTATAAAATTTGGAAATCAAAATAAAGAAACCATAATTATAGCACAATTGAATAGAATGCTCTTTTGATCAGAGTCAGCATGACTGTTTTCTAGAAAATATCTATAAAAAATAATGGAATGGGACCAAACCTAAATTGTAAACATGTATCACACATAATCCGTTAGCTGTTGCTTTCGGGTTTGTATGTCGAATGATGATGCCTTTCATCTCGGCTGTTATAAAACTGTCAAAAACTATGTTGAATATTCTCAAAGTGTCCGTATAATTTTATTCCACATCTTCTGTTACTGCATTGTGCAACAGAGCAAGTCCAATTGGCAATGCTTTTGAGTGCCAAAAAACATCCGTATCTTTACTTGTATTTAGCCTATAATTTAGGTCTCTCGGCTTCATCAGTATAAGCAATTTTGTCATCATTATCTTCACTACCAGGTCTTGTCTCATCATCGTGTTTATCATCATTTTCAATTTCACATTGTTTTCATCAGAAGAAACACCTGAATGTTGTTCATCAGGCACTGGCATCTCTTCATGTCCACATTCTTTATAGTTGTTCTCACTGTCCAAACTGTCATCATTGTAGTCTCGGTCAGTATCATCCTAAGAACTTCCATATCACTAAACCGATTTGTTCGTTTAGATGTGCTAATTGTAGCTCGGTAATAAAGGAACAAAGTCATAAAAGCAATCTGAGAAAATATCACTCCTAAAAATGTTAGGCAGCAAATATATGAAGGGGGGTCTGGCCAGACCCCCCTTGTTCGGATGAGGGTTAAGCAATAAACTTCTTGCATAACTGACACCCCTATTCTTTTCCAAGCATGCTGCAATTGATCAATCCCCATGCAGGCGATATTGAAAACAATATCTGCACAGCCTAGTCTGACTGAAGGTAATTATATGCATTTTCGGCCGTGAATGTGACAGATTTGTTCCCCCCTAGCAGTATTCTGCACAATGCTGATGTCACAGAGAAAAAGTGTTTTGAATCTTACTTTCAGTCATTGGCAAGAAGGCGATGCCACTCTCTGGAGAATCGACCAGGACAGATTAACGACAGGTACAATTATTTCCACATTTCCAAAACATAAAGTTTGACTAAAGAGGACTTTCTCAGGACATTATCTCCTCAAAGGCGTGAGCATCAACACGGCTGGAATGAATATGAAGGCAAAATTACACACCCGAAAAAAACAATGAAGACGAGTTTATATATAAATCAAGTTGAAAAAGTCAGGATTGTGATAATACAAGGAACATCAGAACAGAGGAACTACAGCAAAGAAGTGCATCCAATGAAAGCTTGACCCTGACCGAGGAAATGACCGCGGAGCAGTCTATATGACCAGGACAATTTGAATAATCTTGTTGGAAAGCATACTAATTTTGATGGTTTTACTAACATCTGAACACAGGTCAGGAATACATCCAAAGGAAACGGGATCCTGACCGAAGAACAGGGACTGGATCATCAAGACAGATTGAATGCCAGTGGTATGACTGATAAGTTTTATCATTCTAATACACTCGTAGAGCATGGAGAAATAAATGTGCCAATTCCTATAAATAACTCTTCAAGGCCATTGGGTTGTAGGCAGGAAAAGTCAAGCACTGTACCTGTAAGGAAGAACCAAACCTTTTCCTCTGACGGAAGAGCACGAAATGAGATTTAAGCAAAAGGTATCGAAAACAACCTATATTGCCAGTGAGGCAAATGTGTTGCATAAGCACTAAACCTGCACAATAATTTAAAGAATAACCAAACAGGCAGCAGGTGAGGTTCTTAAAATTGTTGAACAGACAAAGGTTTACGAATTCTTGCGCACGCTGAGGCGCAGAGGGACAGGTTTTTAAAGTTGACTAACCTTTGTGGAATCAGTGTCACTGTGACTTTGCCCTACTCTCTATCGCAGCCCAATCCTTCTCCAGTTCTTCATGAAGCTGCATTTCGGGTTAAGAGGGTGGTTCATGGATTACAGGAGAATGATGAAAATTGATCTGAACTGGCTCTGGCCATTGGAGCTATTCAGCTTAAAATGATTGGGAATCCAGAGACCGGTAAGACAACCTTAATCATATTCCCGAAGGGAAAGACTTGCCTCCTTTTATTTATGCATTTGACAGGAGGTTTAAAGTACACGACTGTATACCGAAACTTATGATATGCGATCAATGTCAAAGATTTGGTCACACTAAACTTAAATGCCCAATTGTCGCTGACGTGGAGGCAATTGAATTTATATCGCATTCATGGTGATTTTATAGGTTAAGGTAAAAACGTTTTTAAGGTGTTTACGTAGACAAGTTTCAACTGATGAGTTAACGAGATTACGTCGTCAAAGACACGAATTGCATCTAGAGCAGGGGTGTCAAACCTTTTTTAGTGGCGGGCCAATGTGAACATCTTCCAACAAGTGGCGGGCCAGTGTAAATGTAATCGGGATTTTTAGGTACTTGTTTTTTTATCCAACCACCAAGACATCATGAACTAACGGTGCAGCGTTGTTATCTTTAATAAATCCAACTTCCAGTTTGCCAAGAATCCTTTTAATCGATCCAGCATCTGTTTAGGCAAGAATTTGTTCGATAAATCCCGCTTCTATTTCGTCAGCAAATATTTTTCATCAATTTTTCATTGAAAATTATTGTTCATCAATCCAGCTTCAATTTCAGCAGAATGACTTCGCTAACTCTAAAACTAACCCTAACTTACCCTCACGACGCCTAACCTGAGCCCTAACCGATTCTCACGTGATAAATCCCGCTTCTATTTTGTCAGAAAATATTTTTCATCGAATTTATAAATTTTGGTGGTCGGATAAAAAAAAAACACCAATTTTCATATAGCGGCTGTCTTGTGGCCTCGACCCTGAGGGTGAGCTCCTTCACCGCTCGCCCGTTTGAATGGACGCCACGTCATCGTCATCATCATCAAAATATGAGCAAAATTGGGTAGTGATCTGACCCAAATATCGCGAAAAGATCTTGATTCAACGTCGACTTTTCGCTTCTTATTAAATTTTGACAACATTTTAAATATTACAAGTCTTATATAAGTTTAGTAACTTTAAACTTCACAATTTTGTCAACAGACAACCAAGGACTTTCTCTACTTTTTTAATCGCTTTGTGCAAGTTTTCGGGCGATAATCGGAGTTGCGGAAAATTTCACAGCTTATTTACAGAACAAAAGCATTTAATTAATTACATCTATGAAAGCAGATTGACGAATGATTGTTTGCAAAATAAAATAATGTCTTTGGAGATTCAAAGCATGGTTCTTAGCGTTAGAAACGGAATTTTAAGTGGGGCGCCATCTATCATTGAGAGTGAAATCATGACCACAAAATGCTCACAATCACAAGTAACCTATCCTCCAAGCCTTCCAAGGTCTAATGGACTATAGAATCCTTGCCTATCCTATGTCTATACTAACTTACTAAGACAGAATCCTTGAGAGACAACCAACCGGAAACCATAGGTACATGTACACAGTCTACACAGAGCAGCTGTGCGTCTGAGCAAAAATGATGTCAGTAAGAAAAAACCTTTCTGTGTTTGGCGCTGACTGTAAAATATAAAAATTTGAACTTTTATCCTCTAATTTTGTAATCCTTATGGAAGGCCCCGCGGGCCAGAAAAAAATCGTCGGCGGGCCAGAAATGGCCCGCGGCCCAGCTCTTTGACACCCCTGATCTAGAGGGTGATACCGATGACTAATTAAAGATATCCATCCCTTCCGTAACAACGCTGCGCCCAGGAAATAGCGATTATTGTCGCCCTCCTTCTTTATCTACGTCAGACTTTGGTCTGGCACTACAACTGCTCGCATTTAATTCTTCGGCTCACACGACATCTGACGACAGCAAAAGCCGTGTACTCCGTTCGAGTCAGTCAGTTTGATCATTCGCGCTATTAATTTTTTTGGTGTCTTGTAATTGGATAAGAGTATCAAATAAATTTTAAGTAAACTTAGAATAAACGATTCAGAGGTGTCTAATCTGACCATATAGTATTGTTGTATTTTGCGTTTACCATGAACATTAAAGCTGGATTAATCTCACCCATTGGCGCTTTCAGTCTGTTTAAGACCGCTAATGTATCTGTCTGCTAAATTCAATTCCTCGTTCCATTATTATTTGTGCGTTCTTCTAAAATCTAAAATATATCTGGCTATATCTGTAGTTTCCCCCAAATATCTCTTTCTATATCTGACCGTCCTTCTAACTATCTCTTGTTTATTAGCAGTCGTAATCGTGATCGTAAACTCGAAATTTCTAAAGCGCCACTCGAAAGCCAAGCGCGAGGCACCAGCTTATTCACGAGCGCTGCGTTGAGTTAGAAGGGCTGTCCTGAGAGTAGTCCATGGTGGTCCGGGTCGCGTTACCATAGGATCAGAGGGGCGGAACAGCTACTAAGGCGGGTGTCGTCTGGACCGGGAATTGGAGGGTGGAGGATCAGATGAGACAAGGTTACGAGTTCGTGAAAAGGAGTGTCTTAAGTTTCGAATGAAAAACCGGAGGTGTGATGGATAGCAGTCCGTTCGTCTAATCGTAATCGTAAATATCCTACCGAAAAATTGTGTATATTGGACACCCCAAACACTCAGGTGCCTTCAGCAAAATATTTAGAAGTCTACGTCGACCAGCAACTGTTACAGCCAATACGAGCTGTATTATGTAAAACAAATTTTTTCGAGGGAAACAGCCTCTGTTGTCATAGACCCTCGTCAAATCTGGATCCATCCATCCATGGCTCACCAGCACCTGTCCTGGAAGGAACACGTAATCCAATATCTCGACCAAAATAGCAAGACCCTGCAGGAATTATCACACGCGTATCCATTACCCACCCACATCAGATGAATACTGCACTCTACTGTACACTCATACATCCATACATATCTTACTGCAATATAGTATCGGCCTCTGCGTTTAAGTAAAACCTCTCTAAACTTATTGCTCTCGGAAATAGGCTTAAGGATTTGTTGCAAAAATCCTTCATGGAGCCCACACAAAAGCAGCAAAATTCTTTAAGCCTAATAACACTAACACCAGATCCAATAAGGTAATTACAAACTGGAAGTACACCGTCATTAGCTCGCTGACAAAAGCGCGGACGAGTCAATTACGCGCCGACAAAAGCGCGCTGACAAAAGCGCGCCGACAAAAGCGCGCCGACAAAAGCGCGCACGGGTCAATTACGCGCCGACATAGGCGCGGGGCGTGGACCAAAAGACTGTACGATCACTTCGCCAAACATAATTGAAAGCAACACCCACCTATACTTCTCACCTACATGTAGCCTATGTTCAAAGCCTTTCACCACAGCAATCATTCAACTCCTATTTTGATGAAAAAAGTTGTTTGTCCACAGGTAAACAATTAAATTAGCCACTGCTTTGTAATTTTAATTGCCGATTGATGAGACTTCAAAGGAAACCGAAAGATTCAAGGAGACTCGCTACCTACTAGTTGTTCACGTTATTTGCATATTTACATTGACTAGATTAGACTATCTTTCCAATTTAATTTCTCGAGAACTTTGACTTAATTTTTGGGACATTATATTTTCTTCCGTCGTTCATGTTATTTGCATATTTACCGAACAATTGCACATGAGTTTGTTCGTGAGTGTCTTCAGTGTTTTTGTCTGTGTATGTTAGTCTATGACTTGTTGACTGTGCTCTTATGTCGGCGCTCATTTGTCCTGCGCGCTTTTTACGGTTCGCGCTTATGTCGGCGCGCTTTTGTCCTGCGCGATAATGACGGGTCACCAAAATTGGGCCATTTTTGCACGGATTAACCAATAGTCAATTGGGCCTACCAGTTATATATAGAGATAATTTTCAACTCAATGCTGGTGTTCAAGATAGTTGCTTGAGAAATACAATACTATCTTTGCCCATACTAATACTTATTAATGAGCTAAGATCATTCTATAAAATGTATCGGACCAAGAACCTGGAGCTGTATTTCTCTCAGTGGTAGCAATCTGCGGTCACTTCATCTGTTCAAACATGAGTCTTCTGCTTATATAATTATCCAACAAGGAGGATGAGTCAAACATTTTGGGGAACTACTAACAATTTAATATCGAAATAATTATGAACTCTCGTGTCCGTATATGCTACTAAAAAATTGTTCTCTATTTTCCTAACTCACTCACCTTTCGTCTGCATATGATTATAGGCCCTAATTATTGCGTTATTTCATGTCACAGTCGGCCGTAATAGGCTTACAGCTATCTAACCCAACTTCTCCTGGTGGTCCTGGGCCTCATGGCTAGCGGTACCTTTGGCCCCTTTTGGGTCTCCTGGGTATAAGTCGACATTATATTATTCGTCAACTATGATTATAATTTTTTTTAATGCAATGAATTGGTTTCCGAATAAATTATCATATTATGTTTTGTTAATTGATCGACAGTCTAAAGCGCTAACCAGTGAATAGTGTGCGCTAAAGAACTGTTTACGGCCACAGTTGTCATGACTAGAATAAATTACCTAAAAAGTGTAACTGCCTCTCAAATACCGTTAACGTCGACTTTGGTAAGATATTAGACAAAAGAAATTTTGGGCATTCAGGATTATTATAACCTAGTATAAACACGATTTTACGTGAAAATCCTTGCAATTGGCAAAATTTATCGAAATGAGTTTAAGTAAAGTCTTAATAAAAGATTAAAAGGTGTCCTAATCTGTCACTAATTATTAATATTGGTGTATTTTTCCATTTCCCGAGAAAGTTACAGCTGGCATAACCTTAACCATTAGCACATTAAAAAATTTAACTTTATTTAACGACTCTTTGTTCATTTTTCGAACTATAGCTAATCAAACATTTTCTTAACTTTCTCATTTCATATAATTTTCTTGTCACTTTATTATATATAATACTACGAGCATAGGTGCAATCACGTCCTAAAAGTTGGGGGGGGGTCCAAATGAATCACGTCCTAAAAGTTGGGGACCATAATAATAAAGTTATGGGACCACTCAAAAGTTGGGGGGACGCGTCCCGTAGGTCCCATAGGGTGTTTGCGCCTATGACTACGAGTAATACTCACACAACATTTCGTTTATCGTTTTCTTCAAACGCCTTGAAAGTTTATCATTGACTCGTATTTTCTTATTAGTTTTTTTAAATTTCACACATAAATTTGCTGTAGCGCACCTTCAAGTTCACTACTCAGAGGCACTCCCGATTGCAGCGCCGCCCTCGACTATATCGCCGAGGCGCACGAGCTGCAGTCGCGTGTTAAGGACTTGCTCAAGGTTCCTACGTGGCGTCTTGATATACAGGGTGGGCCAAAAAAAAGACCCCCCTAAGTTTTTTGCCAATATCTTGACCAAAAGTAAGAATTTCGACATGAAATTTTACAGTCTTAAAGACAATTCATATTTACATTTGATGGCCAGATTTCATCAAAATATTTCAAGCAAACCAAAAGTTATGCCACTTTTAGGAAGGCCACCCACCGTTTTTTGACGATTCAAAAACGTAACGCAACAAAAAGTAGGTTTTTGCCAGTATCCTGGCCAAAAGTAAGAATTTTGAAATGAAATTTTACAGGTTTATAGACAATTCATATTTACCTATGATGGCCAAATTTCATAAAAATATTTCAAACAGAACAAAAGTTATATCACTTTTAGTGAGGCCACCCACCGTTTTTTGACTTTTTTTGAATCATCAAAAAACGTAGGGTGGCCTCACTAAAAGTGATATAACTTTTGTTCTATTTGAAATATTTTTATGAAATCTGGCCAACATATGTAAATATGAATTGTCTATAAACCTGTAAAATTTCATTTCGAAATTCTTACTTTTGGCCAAGATAGTGGCAAAAACCTACTTTTCGTTGCATCACGTTTTTGAATCGTGAAAAAACGGTGGGTGGCCTTCCTAAAAGTGATATAACTTTTGTTCTGTTTAAAATATTTTGATGAAATCTGGCCATGATGTGTAAATATGAATTGTCTATAAACCTGTAAAATTTCATGTCGAAATTCTTACTTTTGTTCAAGATATGAGCAAAAAACGTAAGGGGGGTCTTTTTTTATGGCCCACCCTGTAGATTCAAACCTGGAATCCTCCGGCTCCAAGGTACCGAACCAACCACTACACCACAGCGTCCCACGATGTTATTGTCGTAAATAGTGTGACATTATCTATTGCGCAATTTCAGTACTTGCTAAGGTAAGTTTTAATTGTTGCCATACGATATACGTCAAACTATGTAACCATAAAGTGATCTAAGTCTAATGCAAACTAACGTCCAGTCGATTTGTTTGCATGTTTGTTTGTATGTGCACTTGTTATAGCGCCCCCTTCTAGGTCACTACACAGAGGCGCTCCCGACTGCAGAGCGGACACTGCATCGGAGTTTCACGCCAAAGCGCAGAGCAATTGCGAGTGAAGGACTTGCCCAAGGTCCCTACGCGGCGACTTGAGGTGGATTCGAACCCCGAACCTTCTGGCCTAAAGGCAACAACGCCACCACTACACCACCGTGCCCTATAGTATAACAAGAGTAGTAGTAGTAACAGTTTAACGTCAGTGTGCGGTGACAAAGACTATTAGAGACCCCATCCTCATTTATCCATGCTTGGGACTGGCACTGGCAGAGTGCAACCAGTGGCGGAAGTGTATAACAAGAACTTATGACAATGGAGGTCATTGCCGACGTCTTATTCTGCGTTTGAGGCATTGCCTTTAATATTATTAATCCAAAGTTTAACGTCATCGTATGACAACAAAGGCCGTTGACGACAATACAATATAAGTGTACAGAGCAGTAAAAATGAACTTATAGAATATAAACAACACCAAAGAGGTGTCTAAGCTGAACTTTACAATTTCAATTACATTCAATTTTTGTCAACATAAAGTAGATCATCTGATAATCGCTCAATTTGACACATTATGATAAAGGGGTTACATATCTCAACATTAGACAGTATAATTGTAAATTGATTGTCTCATACAACCAATCACACTAGTAACCAAAGTAAGCAGTTTTTGTTACAAAAGTTCATTATATATATATTTAAATATATAAGTGCATCAATAACAATAATATTTAATTAATGTTTCTTGTACAAAAGCAACCTGCACATTTAAAACATCAATTAAATAATTATAGTAATATTAATATTAAGTTATTTATCTAAGATACAAATGCCATGTATAATAATGACACAAACTGTTTATTCACGAAATACAATCTTCAGTTTTAAGTTTAATTAATCGATACACTTGATTTTGATATAAATTGAGACGCATTGCCTTTAGACCTTCATTTTTATTTTATATAAATCATAAAAGCAACGTTTTAAAGGTGTCGAAGTGGACTTAGATAACTGCCACTATAAGTGACTATATTGACGACTATTATGTTGTATATTCCAAAGAAATTTGACGTACTTCGCCTTCTACGAATATTTATATGACACGAAACGACTTAGATTATAGAGACGTGTAGTTTTCAATCTTTAGGTGAAGGAATTCTTTTATTTGTGGTGCATGATAACGACAGACGCCAAATGTCACAAAGAAAATAATCAGAAAAAGGATTGCGGTGGGAAGAGTCTTTCACGAAGAGGAGAAACCATTTAGAGGAAAAATTAACAGAAATTGGAAGATACTGATGATAAAGTCATTGGTAAGGAGTGTGGTGCTGTATGGTTCAGAAAGCTGGGCCATGAGGAAAGAGGATACAAAAAGAATGGAGGCTTTTTGAAGAATGGCGTGGAGAAGAATGGAAAAGATCAGCATAAAACAAACGAAGAATTACTGAGAAGAATTGGAGAAGAAAGAACACCGATAAGAATGATAAAAGAAAGGCAAAGAAAATGGATTCGACGCACACTAAGAGGAGATTCCTTGCTAAGAATAGTGATCGATGGAAAAATGGAGGGGAAAGAACAAGTCTAGAGAAAGACCAAGACAGATGATGCTGGACTGGATGATGGAGGACGGATACGAAAAACTCAATGAGAAGGAACAGCGGGTGAAGGAATGCAAAATTTTGCTTTCGAAACTGCCTAGGGCAGGGAACGCGAAGAACGTGTCGTTTGGTCTCTGAAATTGTTTAATCCTTTGCAGCTAGGTAATACGAACCCAACAATATGATGGCCACCTTCCAAAAATATAATTACATCATTTACATGCTAGATTATGTTCAATTTCTGTAGAATTCCCCAAAATTCAATCCAACCTATCTCTCCGAAAGAGTATAGAAACCTGTCACGTTTGCAGCGCCCCTCTCTCTAGTGACGACCAGCCTGGCAATCGTTTCGATCACTGGTGTCCTCTGGTGTCCACAGATGGTAGCTGGGGCGACACCAATGACAAGCCTAGCGAGAAGACCGCGACCGTCCGGACAAGACGTGCTTTTCCTTGGAAGAGGGAGGCGTATAGACAAGGAACGACTGAATATGGAAGAAGAACTGCGACTTAAAACTATTATTGGTTAAACTCAACTCTTTGTTACGAGTTTTAATAATGCGTTACTTTATACGTAATTGAAACAGAAGATTAATTCATGGACGTGACGAATTGCATTCGTTTTACGAAAGTACAAAGAACCTGTCACAAAACCGTGTTGTATTGTATTGCGGATCACAATGTTTTTATAATAATAGTCAGCAAAAAGCTTTGAGAAATGCTTCCCGTGCCATTAGATTCTTTCACGAGATGATTGCATTATTATTATTAATCAGCAGTTTAACGACATCTTATAGCTACAAAGGCTGTTGACGTCGAGAGATGATTGCAATTCGGCTTGTAATTTTATATAGATAAAAAAATTCGTTTTAGAGGTGTTTAAGTTAAACGTTTGAGTTTCAAACTGTTAAAGATTGATTAGTAACTGGTCTTGCTGCCAAGACCAGTAATCACCTCATGCGATACAAACAAAACATTGTTTTTCTGTTAGCGTCATGGATGGATCCGATTTGACCAGGGTCTATGACAACAGAGGTCGTTACCCTGGACAGAAATTTGCTCGGCATATTACAGCACTTAAGAGCTTTCTTCTTTCGAAGTTTCATGTTAATTCCTTACTATTTAAGCAATCGACCCCAATCCATCGCAGGGTGTCTGAGTCGATTCAGTCGACCCGACGCCCCGCTTTGGGGTGGGTCGGCGAATCTCTGCCACCATGTGGACCAGGGTGGGGAAGGAAAAACCCTCATTTTTCCTGTTACCCCTTGCCATCACAAGCGTATGGCGGCACTTTTCTTTCGGTTCCATACGCTTACGCATAAAAGTAGCGGTTGACACTGTTTTAGGGGTGTTTAAGGCCAGCGCTTTTGCCAGTCCGGAAAAATACTGGCATTATATGAAGTCCAGTTCTTTCGGGGTCTTCCTCTCTACCCTTTACTCCCAGAATCCCAGGTTATGTCTTGGAATGCTGGGAGTAAAGGAAGAGAGGAAGACCACGAAAGGACTGGAAATACACTATCAAAGGTATAAGAAGTGTAAGTTAAGACACCCTTAAATCAAATATTCCAAATCCACTTCAAACTAATTTTTGACTCAATTATTATAATGCCTTTGTAACAGCCTAAGAACGATAAGCGTGGAACCACGGACAAGGAGTTTATTGTCAGCAAGATTGTATTGACAACGCTCATCATGATAAAGCTTGTCCAAACTTACACTACCAGTAAGTTCTCCGGTAGCGCAGACCAGGCATGGATAAAGAAGGAGAGCCTCGCAATTCGGATTTGGATTGGGAAGTGGGGTATCGCATTGTATGACACGCTGGCATGGAGAGCGAGAGGTACCAAGATCGCGCTTGAAGCTTGGGCGGATGTGCTTTGTGTTAGTAATTAAGATATCAAGTTTTCTGTCATTTGTATTCTTGCGAATTGTTTCAATTGCATAACTGTGCGCTGTAACCGGTTGCGGTCTAACTATCGGATTGTTCAACAGATAGGCTATACTATTATAATAATCTTCGTTTATTGGCATTCAATCTGACAAACCGCAGAACGATTACATGTACAAGTTATACGAAATACGGCCAGCTTCGCACGACACGCAGGTCGGCTACAACAGGTTCGGTAACTTAACACTAATGGCCTATGTACTGGAACGCTCCTGATTCGGCCAAGCCAGGAGTGGGAGGGGCTATCTTTTATTTTTAGCAGAATCCGAGTCAAGCAACACAACAGCAATATTAATATCGCATTGTATGACACGCTGGCATTAATATTATTAGTATAATTATTGGCACACATCGTTTAGCGAAAACTGTCCAGGGTCCAGGTAAACCCTCACAAACGACAAGCAATAAAATTATGTTATAGAAAAACCCATAATATAACTTTATTAATTATATAGCGCCATTTTAACATAATTGACACGTCAGTCAATGTTCTTTAGCAAAGTGAATAGTATAGATCTCGAAGGACACAAGGCAGATTCTTAGCTGAAACTGGAAGCTTCTGACAACTTTGGCTACAATTCGTTACAAGGTGTCTACTCAGCAAAAACCAACGATGGCTAATATGAACGTATGTCGGCGATGAGCACTTGTAATAGCGCCCCTTGAAGATTACTACTCAGAGGTGCTCTCGACTACAGATCGGACACTGAAGCTTGTGCATGGGAGGATGACCGCACCATGACACGACATGTTAATCGACAATTTTCATATGCGATGTCAAGTAAGGCAAGATCATCGCTAGCGGATTTTGAAACATCAAAAATATAGGCTACACCGACATACGTTTGGCCAAATTTAGACACCTTTAAATCAGATAATTATGGACTATATAATGTTTATTTCTTTCAAACATTCAGCTCATTCATGGTAACAATAATTCCAATAATTATAATAATTCCAATTATAATAAATATGCGATTTTTCAAATTCTTTTAAAAGTCAATAGGTTTTGCAATGATAAAACGTAAAATTATTTAATAGAGGTGCTTGGCCGCGGATGCCTTTCCCCTCATAATACTTTTCTGGATTCGGTCGGGGACTTGGGTCACTCTGGACCTACAGATTTTCATTTCTTCACACAAGAAATAAGCTAGCCCAAAACTGCTATCATTACCTTCGTCTTTGGGCTACGAGTTATTTCCAGCTCCCAGTTAATCGACGCTACGGCCGCCCTTATCCTGAGTGAGAATTGTCGTGGGGGAGGATTGAGGGGTTCCAACCCCGAGTAGTGTCCGCGCTGTAGCCGGGAGCGCCTCTTGAGTAGCAGGCTTGAAAGGTCGTAATAGCAAATAAAGCAAAGTTTTTTTGATTGCTTATATTTATATATAGCATAGAAAGAAACCCTATTAAAGGTGTCTACGTAAATCATTACTATTAGTTGTTTTTCAATAATTCTCGAAATTATACCGCCCTTACTCATGCTTTAGCTACGAGCAGATTGGACTACTGTTGTTCGATCCTGATGGCTCTCACCAAAAGTTACTACTATCTGCTGTAATCACCAACCTCGTCCGGGTCTTCAACTAGGCAGCGTCATCGTCGTCAAGCATTCTCAATTATTGACGACCCCCACCACTTGGGATGGACTTCCGCTGGAGATACGACTGCTGTCAAGAAACAATGCCAGGATGTTTTACGAGTTGTTCAAGTCTAATTGTTTTGTCGTGGATGGATTGTGAGCGTCCGTGAATAAGTTTCTTGACGGGGGAGGCTACATTAATACATTAAAAGATTGAAAGAATGGATGAGAGAATGATTCATTCATCTTGCGATCCTCGTGACCACAATACAGCAGCTGCTGCGGTTTGCTGTACCATGGGTAAAGACTTAGATGTCCGTAATTCTTATTATTATTATTGTATTGTTTTTGTACTGCATTGTAGATCCTTACCCGGGGACCATATACTGGATATGAAGTCGATCAGCAGACCGGAGAGAGAGCGGGAAGAGACTGCGGAGAAGGGTTTGTGCATCATGCCACGAAGGTAATCAGGAGCTTTGGATTTTGAATTCTCAAGACTGAGAGCAGTATAATACCTCGAGTCTTATTACATGTCTCAGTCATGTCTAGGGAGATTTTGTTGATATTGCAAGTTCACGACATAACAGCCTATTTAATATTATTATAGACCTACGTGGCTGCACACTGAATGGACTCCGCCTAAAAGGGTCTACAAAAGTCACAGCCTACAATAAAAATTTATAATTACTTAAAGCTAATTATTATTCAGTGATTTTTGTCGTTGAAATCAATTTTCAATAATGGTTTCCATTGACGACGGATGACGTGACGTCCAAAACCACCGCTAGACTTAATGACGCCTCTATCTCGTAAATTTTAACACAGATTAGATAGGGAACATTCTACTTCTGCGTATTACCTACCCTTGATTCTTCATAACTAGCTTAGATACAACGATTTAATTGGGAAAAATTGCAATGCACGTATGCGTCAAGTTAAAAGTTTCTAGCAGCCGTAAATCCGCTAAAAACTCGTTAATATGATTTCTCGTTATACACTTTTTTCATGTGTCTGACCGACCCTATATAAGCTTCAGAAATAACTAAAATATTACCGCTTCTCGACCTGTTGGTCAAGATCAAAGTGAAACTATATGCTCTAGGGCTTTACTACTGCCTTAGCATCCGTGCAATGATAGCCAGTACTAGTGCCTATAGAGTATAGCCGGCCGGGCCTCTGGCACAGGTTAACACCTTGTAAGCCCGTGTTCCGCAGGGAACCGTTTAAATACGGTCAACCCTTCACTTTGACCCCCACCCACCAAAAAACCAAAAAATAAAAGAATGCTACGTATAGCGCTGAACGCGGGGTCGAACGAAAGGGTGTTATACATCTTTTCAAAAAATCTGCACTCAATGCTGCATTACATTGATAGCCCGAGTTCCTCGATTCTCATGTTGTATTATTGTAATTGATTTTTCACGTCTGTAGAAGGTTTTGTGCAGGAAATCGCTTTCGATTTTTAACGGATGTTATAGATAAAGTTTGCTGGACGGATTATGCGTAAATTGCTAAATACCAGAATGGGTAATCGACAGCTTTTAGCCTAATTGAAGTTGCGAAGTAGACATTAATTTTTGTCGAAATGTTTGCAGTGATGCCACAGCTGGTTTCTAGATCTGGGTTTTTTGGCCTTCGTCTGAATTTCTGTTTTTTTGGGCAAAATCTGGGTTTATTTTGGCGAGTTGACATTTTGTATTTACAACAGATGAATACTCTGTGAAATTCAATGTAAAGTGGTTGTGATACATACTTTTTGTCCACTAATTTTAATTTTAAACTCCACAATCAAGATCTCGCGTTGTCAATTCATAAATAATTTATAACCTGAAGAATAGCTCTGCACAGAAATGAACCATTTCGACATCTCAAAATAGGTCAGGTCACTCCTCTCTTCTTGTTAAGCCGTTTCGACATCTATAACATGCATATATATATATATATATATATATATATATATATATATATATATATATATATATATATATATATATTATACTGTAGATCAGGTCAATCCTCTAGTGGTATAATAGCCTAGTTGTTGCAGAGTATTAATGTTCTAGGCGGTTAAAACATTGGATTGCTGATGGGGTGAGCTTTTGGTTCCGCGAGCTCGCACTTCTATCAGACAGCGCCGATCCTTTTCTGTTGTGGGTCCCACTGTCTGGAATAGCCTCCCACTAACCTTGCGACTTATGCCTAGGCTAAATTCCCCTGCATTTTTTAAGTATCTCAAATTCTACTTTTTAGCTGTGGCTGACCTGGAAGCGCCTTTGGGTAGGTTTCTTGAAGAGGCACTATATAAATTCTCGAAGTGAATGAATGATGTATTAAGAAAATTTGGCTGGACAACTTTTAGACTTCGTAAACTTAAGCCACGTGTGTTATGTGTTTGCAATTCTGGTAGGCTAGACCCGCTGCGCATGCGCACACAAATATATCGATTAAGCTTATTATCAGTATGGATGCCGAGTCTCTGACAATTGTAACAATTGATATTTTAAAAGTTGTAATTACATTTTATTCGACTCTTTTGACGAACATTTAGTTAACCCTCATACGAACAAGCGAAAAACCAACTTAATTTCAACAAAGGGGGTCTAAAATAGCTTATATGAATAGTCTGGGTTTTTCTGGGTTTTTTGTTCGGAAGGAAATCTGGGTTTATTTCTGAAACCTCAGTGGCAACACTGTTGGTGAGAACTGTAGCCTAATTCGAACTTATATTTGCGAAATTGTGTGTTAGATTCTGTGTAGGGGAGACCGGGGCTGGTTGCAACATTTTTAACATTTTCATGTGTGACATTTTATCTTTAGAGCTATCTGCAAACTGTTTAGCCCATATGAATCCTTTGTATCTCAGCATCAAAACAAGCTATAGTTCCGATCTCAGTGACAAAGCATGCACCCACTTATATGTATTCGTTCATTCATTCGTTGCAAGGATTTATATGGCGCCATGGTCGTTATTACAAGGGAGCGAGCCTGAAGCAACCGCTGCTAAATAATTCAGTTTCAATGTGGCATAGAGAGACCGGTACCTTGTTGCTTTTAGTTTTTATATCATTTTTACAAAATTGGCTTATAGAAAACACTATTACCTATGAAAAACCCACATCAAAACGAGATTCTGGCCAGACGCTCCTTTGTTCAAATTAATTTGCTTGTTCGGACGAGGGTTAAGCTTGCATTAGAACGTGTCAGAGGACCATTGTCAGCAGGTGCAGGTATGGAGGTAGTCTATTGCAGATCACGAGACCATCTACTGTAACAGTGAAAGCGCGTCGTGTCTGATAGAAGCACAAGCATATGGGAGAAGAAGTTCGCCCTGTGCAGAGGAGTAAAGGGAACAGCGGGACTGGATATTCCATGTGGAGTGGCAAAACTCCTGAGGTAGGCGAGGCCAAACTAAGGAGGCACCCCAACCAGTGACGAAAACCCTGTGAATAATTTCCTGTGGGAGATGTAGCTAGTACCGAACATTATGCATGTACTCTGAGACGTGGTCGTACCGAGATAAACGCCTAACGAGGTTATTCATTATGCAGGAATTGATTTTAGTAGCGCCACTATCTTAGTGCTCGAGTTTTGGATCGAAGAATGGTAACATGCAAACTTGTCGCAGATTTATAAATGATAGAGAGTGGTAAAAGAGTTCAAACAGTGGATAGCGTTCAATAACGTGGATAACCAGTTGCTGCTGTTTTCCTTTGATGCCAATCTCAAAGCCTCGATAGATTGAAAGTCGTTGCATAATGACACGACATCTTTAAGCAGCATGTACACCTTCTTTGTCACCTCTGATCTCTTGGTAACCCATACTATGATCTCCTTCTGGACAACCATTCTGATTAAACATAGTTCTCGTGAATAAGCTGGTGCCCGCGCTTGATTTTAAACTGGCGCTGTAGAAATTTGGAGATGACGATGATAATATTCATTGCATTACGATATCAAGTGAGGCAAGATCATGGTTGGCGGACTTTAAAACATCAAAAATAAACACACGTCAGCAGCAGCATCATGTTGACTTAATTTAGACACCTTTAATTCGAATATTCCCGGTTTATATACAAATCTTTTCCTTTAAGCAAGCTCACATACGGTATGTCTTAAGTAAATAGCACTATCATCTGTATTGTCGTCAACGGCCATTGATGTCATAGGCCGACGTTAAACTTTGGAATAATAATAATAATAATAATAGCACGCTGGTTCAATCAAAATATATCATGCAATTACACTCAAAGTTCAGGGTATGAAAGGAAACAGACACCCTAAAAACGATTCAATCCTTATTTATATAATGATATAATTATGCACGCAATGGCAATTGCATTATGTACAATGATAACGACGACGGCTTTTGACGCAACAGAATTGTTGAAACTCTGGAAGGATGGATGTTTGTTTGTATGTGCACTTGTTATAGCGTCCCTTCAAGCTCACTACTCAGAGGCACTCCCGACTGCAAAGCGGACACTGCATCGGAGTTTCACGCCGAAGCGCTGAGCAATTGCGAGTGAAGTACTTGCCCAAGGTTCCTACGCGGCGACTTGAGGTGAATTCGAACCTTGAACCTTCCGGCTTCAAGGCAACGATGCCACCACTACACCACCGCGCCCCACCTGTATCCAGATTTGACGAAGGCTTGTGACAACAGAGGTCGTCGCCCCTCGAAGAAATTTGTTTGGCATAATGCAACTTTTTTATCGAAGGTATTGTCTTAACTTTATATGTAAGTCTACAAACTCATAAGGTCGAAAGTTCCATAGTGCGCTGGATATCGTTTTACACTGTCAGCCATTTAACGTTATTTATGACACTGCCACATTAGTTTTTGAAGTAATAAACTGATGAAACAATAGTTTGATCGCACATAATATCTGAATGCAATATTTAGGTTTATTAACAGTAAAGCAATGCCGTTGATTCCACGAAGTCGAAACATTGATGAGGCAGTTGGAGTCAATATTAGAAAGCAAGGTAAGATGTGATGAGGTAAACTGAGTTAAAAATAAATTAAGATGAAGATAGGTAAGATATACTAAAGGATGGACAGGCAAAGTAAGGTCATATAAGGTAAGTATATTATGGTATAGTAAGCCAAGCCATGGAAAGAACGTAGCTGATTAAAATAATGTCGATGGGTTCAATATCGTTGATTCCCAGCCAGAGTCCTTATAGGCTGGTGCCAGTCTCAAGCGTGGACGAGGAGGGTGGTTTAGCTACCCATTCGTGTAAGTAAACAGCGTCTTATAAATCGCAGACAAACCGCATAGTCGTCAATGCCCATTACGTTGCAAAGTTGAGTCATGCAATGTGAACACAGACGGAACTGGTAGGCCTACCTCAAAATGGACAAGCCTGCAAGTTTTGACTTAATGTAGACACCTTTAATTTGCGAATTCTTAGCTTATTTGAGTTTCAATTTTGACGCAAATTTTCAGAAGCTACGTGTTCGCAATTATCGTTAATGGAGACTTACAACTTAAAAGATTCACGTTTTCACTCCGTGAATTCTGATCATGAGTGAAATAATTGGAATATTTTAAAGAGAATTATAGAAAAATTCTAGAAGGTTCAGCTACGACAATCAATTAACTGATTGCGATTTAGAGACATTTATCTAATCATTTCAGATATTTAACCATGAAAGTTGGTTAGAAGGATTAATAACAATAGCCTCCCTCTAAAGTTACTGCTCCACCCAATGTCACTATCTGACACATTCTACAATCACTTGAAAACTATTCTTTTGGCCGTGTTTGAGTCGGGAGCACCTCTGAGTAGCTTCCTGGTGTTCTATGTAAATTCCGGAGCGAATGTAAGAATGTGAACCGTTGGTCCTTTCTTTCGTTTTTCTACGTATTGTGGCCTCAATAGCCATTTGCGCCGACCTCCTGCATGGAAAGCAACCGTCACGAGGAGGCAAGGACGGTTTGTTATTATTATTATTCCCCATTTTAACGTACCTATAACATCAATGGTCGTTGACGACAACACAAAAAATATACACTGTGTTGCGCGTTGTCTAGGGGAAAAGATTTAAGGCCTCCGGATTGTATAAACAAAAAGACTTTAATGATCGAACAGCTATTTACAGGCAACAAGGAACTTAACTATACATTACCAACAGACGAAAACGTGCAGTCCAGTCCTGACACAAAGCGCGGCACCAACCAACTTCGACAGGTCTAACGGAGACCTCTGCCGTCGAAGACACGAATTCTCCAAAAGGTCACCAGGCAGGCAACAGGCACCACCGAACAACCACCAACGAAGCATCAGCCCCAGCAAAAGGACAAACGGTGTCCACGAATCATCCCACTCCAAACGGTGACTCCTCCACAGCAAACGATGCCTCCAAACGCAAACAGTGCCTGTCTAAACGTCTCAGTCGCGTCGTATTTATACAGCAAGCAATTAGACTAAAGTTCTAGGCGCGTAGGACACTCCTTCCTAAACACCAGCTGTGCTAATAAGGTCTGATATAATCAGTTACAATAGATCCTAAGCATAAAGTGTCCAACAACTGCAATGAAAACAAGTTTCTAGCATCCTAAAAGCACCAGCGACAGGACTGGTATATGAATGAAGCTTCACAATTTCATCGATGTTCAATCATTAACAACTTAAAAGAGTCCATCTTACATTTCCTATGTTCATAGATTGTGACAACAGGATCATCTAATGCAATCTAAGTAACATTGTTTTATATCAATTGTCTCACAACACTAATTTCAACAACACTCTAAAAATGCAATTATGGTTACAAATGTTGAATACAATCATATAATTCTGATATCAAATGCTATGTATTCATTTAAGTTGTTCATATATCCTCAAGCATGCTTGAAAATAAATTCCAGTAATTTACATTGCATAAAAAGTTACAAAAGTAAAATGGCAAAAGTTGAACAATAACCTACATGCATATATAGATTGCACCCCTGTTCTTTTCCAAGCATGCTGCAATTGATCACCCCCCCCCCCATGCAGGCGATGTTGAAAGCTTCGTACGTGGTTCTACAGCTAATCAACTCTCACTTGTCTTCTCTGGTGATTCGCTTGCATAATTATTAATTATAACTCACAGTTTTGGATGTCGTCAATCCACTGTGTTATCTCAAATCGACAAAAACACATCTGATTTGGTTTGGGAACAAAACAACAATTATTTCAGATCAACTTTCCACTGTTGACTGACACATTTCCTAATTTACATTCTCAAGACGTTCCACCCCTCGGAGCCTCTGTGCTGGAAACGCTTCTGAATGGTCTACAGGCTACCATTTGATGATTCAATTTCATCCATTCAGCCAAGTGTTGATATTGCACTTCTTCAGGGAAACTACTCAGAGGTGCTCCCGACCGCAGCGGAGATTTAAAAATTGAAGAATTTGTCTATAATTTGTTTAAATATCACACGCACTTCGCTCCTGATTAAAATACTCGGAAAGAAAGCGCGATCTTCGCAAAACTCTGGTAGTAATAGTAGTAACACGAGGAGGAGGAGGAAGAGGAGAAGAAGTAGTAGTCTAACGTCACTGTGTGTTAACAAAGATCATTAGCGACGTCCTACTATTTTATGCAGGCTTAGTACTGGTATTGGCAGAACGCAACCAGAGGGGGGAGTTCTGAGGGCCTCTCTTGACCAATGACCATGATCTGTGTCATAGTCACTGTTTTGGATGGATCTAGATTTGACGAGGGCTTATGACAATAGAGGCCATAACCCTCGAAAAAAGTTTTTTTCGCATAATACTGCTCTTTGGGTTTTTCGTTTTTCTTAACCTCAAAGCTAAAGGTGTCTAAATCAAATCTAAATTGTCAAGCTTACATATTTTGGGAATACCAGCTCCGTTTACTTTCACATTACCTTACTCAACGTTGCAACGTAATAGGCATTTGCGGATATGCGTGTTGTTTGTAGCTTAAATACGCTGTTAAATGGCATAGATGATTAGCTTAACCACCCTCCTTATCCAGAATTAAGACTGGCACCAGCCTTAGGCAACTGTGGCCGGAAAACAAAGTTATCGGCGACATCGATATGTAAAACTCCAAAGCGTTCTTGCACAGTAATGACTTACCATATCTTACTAAACTTATCGGATAATGATTTACTTTACCTTAGTTTATTTTTAACTCAGCTTACCTCACCACCTCTTGACTTGCCATTTCCTGCATTGTAATGTATTACGTGCCTAAGTGGCTTGGATTTGTTTTCAGTAAACCAAGTGAATTCAAATCCTTGAGAACAAATTGATTCTTTCATAAATCTCTCAGCTCACAAAATAATGCTGTAGCAGTCTCATATAATCACTAGCATGTTTTGTCTGTATCGTTAAATTAATTGACAGTCCGAAGCGCAAACCGGTGCACTGTGGATCTTTTAACAGTTATGAGTTTCACTGGCTTGTATACACTCTCATGTATACAACAAAAGAAATAATAAATGTTTGATATGGCGTCAAAATTATACCGCTGACATCGACATTAGCAGACTTCGCAATGATCACTGGCAATGATCAATGTCCGTAGCTCAGTTGAGAGAGCGCTGGCTGTTAAACTGAGTGTCGTCCACGCGACCCGGGTTCGAGTCTCACACAGTGCATTAATTTATTAAAGTTCCTGTTAGCTGCCATTGGCGCTTTGCTGTTGTGTTGTTTGACTCGGGTTCTGCTGAAAATAAGATATCCCCTCCCACTTCTGGCTTGGCCGAACCAGGAGTGATCCAGCACTTAGGCCATTAGTGTTATGCTATACTGAACCCACTGCTGTAAAGCCGACCTGCGTGTCGTGCTACAGTGGGCCGTATTTCGTATAACATGTACTTGTAATCGTTTTGCGGTGTGTTAGATTGAAGCATTAAACGAAGATATTATTATTACGCTCTGCGTGTGTGAACTAATCCAAGTGTTGCGCATCATGGCCTTTATATAGACTGATATAAAACGTTTTAAGGTGTTTACGTAGACCTATAGTTTCAACTGATGAGTCGACAAAATTTCGTCGTCAACGACACGAATTGCATCTAGGACGGTGGTGGTTGTTGCAGTTTACGTCACTGTGTGTTGACAAAGAAAAATTAGCTACGCCCTCCTCCTTTATCCAGACCTGGGTCTGGCAGTGGCAGAATGCAACCAGTGCCGGAGTTTCCTGCATCTAGTGTCCAGCGATAATTGGAGAAAACAAGAATTTAAAATTTATATAAGTGCTATGAACTAAAACAAGTAAAAGCATCCTCTTCTGGATGTCTGCTTAGGCATAGGCTACTATTTTATATGCACTTAGCCTATATGCTTAGCAGTTTGGGGTTTCGCCAGTAGGCTAAGTACCACCTGGTCTGCGAGTTGGTAGGCCTTCGTTTCTTACTAAATTGTTCACCACATTAAATTTTGAGCAACGATGTAAAAATGATCATGATCCCTTGAAAAAACATCTTGAAATCATGGTTTCACCCTCCTCGACTTTCCGGTTCCGTCTACACTTTTTCTACTGGTCATGATTGCCTTGCCAAGCTGGTTTTTTCACTAGGATGTTTCAAAGTAAACCGTCTATTTTCCATTCACCCTTGTGTTCTTCCCCGAGTTACTGTTTCTTTAAAGTAATTTTTCCATACTTTTTGGCATAGCGCATGACCCCTCTCTCCCAATTTTTCTTTTGCATTGTCCTTCTGTCCGTCCGTCCGTCCGTCCGTCCGTGCCTGCCTGCCTGCCTGCCTGCCTGCCTGCCTGCCTGCCTGCCTGCCTGCCTGGCAACAGCAATGTATAGAACGAGTTCGAAAACACGACATCGCAAGTGACAGAACCTATGACCTAGGTGTCACTTTTTCATACGTTTGTTTTAAAGGTTGGAGACGTGTGATGTAGATAGTTTGTTTGTATGTGTACATGTTATAGCGCCCCTTCAAGCTCTCTCTCTCTCTCTACTCAGAGGCGCTCCCGAATGCAGAGCGGACACTGCATCGGAGTTTCACGCCGAAGCGCTGAGCAATTGCGAGTGAAGAACTTGCCCAAGGTCCTTACGCGGCGAAGTGAGGTGGATTCGAACCTCGAACCTTCCGGCTTCAAGGCAACGACGCCACCACTACACCACCGCGTCCCACAAAATTAGTTATAACCACGTCATGAACCTTTTCAAAATCTTAATGGTTTATGAGTTATGCCATGTCAGTGCTAATCACGGAAGTAAAATGACTGTATTATGTCCACTTCAACGGCTATTGTTGTGATAAGATAATTATCTTTAACTGTGAACCAGTCCGTAAGTTAAGACATTGGGAAATAATCGCATAAGATACCTTTATAACGTATCTCGCAAAAATATAAATATTGCAAAAATCAATTCTATTTTGCATTCTTGCCGTTACCGGGCACTGATATATTTCTTGCGAGATACGATTTTGTAAAGGTTCATGAGATGGTTATAACTATCTGCTCAAAAAGTATAGAAAGTTATTATGTTCGCTTAATGAGCAATAGTAATGGATGTATTTTGCATTTACCAAGAAGATCACAGTTGGCTGAACCTGATCCATTAGCGCGTTAAGCCTGTTTAAGACCGCTCATGTATCTGTCCGTTCAGTTCGATCCTTCATTCCATATTATACCCGCTCTTCTAAATTTATCTTTCTAAAACTCCGCCACTGGTTGCACTCTGCCAGCGCCAGTTCCAATCCTGGATAAAGGAGGAGGGAGTAGCTAATTTTTTTTGTCAACCCACAGTGACGTTAAACTGCAAATGCATACATACATATCTTTCTATACTTGTACGCTCTTCTAAATATCTTTAGCGGTTCCTTCTTCAAAAATATCTCTTATAATGGCTGTCCGTTTTTATTTTTAAAAACTTTGCTATATCTGTCCGCTTGTTTAAATATCTCGTGCTATATCTGCCAGTTCACCCAACGGCTCTGAAACATGGTCATTCGGCAGGCGGGATCAGCTGCGCCTAGACGCCCTTGGCACTAACTGCTTGAGGGCCTTATGCGGCATCAAGTGGTCCGGCTTCATCATCAACGCAGAGGTCTACAACAGAACTGGGCAACCAACGGTATGCGGTACTATTAGACGGAGACATCTGGGGCTGTTTGGGCACATCGCCCGAATGTCAGCAGACTCGGATTATCGACAGGCTCTGCTGGCGCAGGCTCCGTCTTCCTGGAAGCGCCCTAGAGGAAGACCTAGAACTATCTGGCTCAGGATGATAGATGGAGACTTGGCAGGGCTGGGTTTAAATCTTGACATGGCATTCACTGTGGCTGAGAATCGGACACGTTGAAGAAATTTAATAAACTCATTGTGCAACGCTCCCATTGCTGGTTATGTGACGAATGATGATGATGATGATGATGATGATGATGATGATGATGATGATGATGATGATGATGATGATGATGATGGTGATGGTGATGCTGATGGTGGTGATGGTGATGATGATGATGATGATGATGATGATGATGATGATGATGATGATGATGATGATGATGATGATGATGACGACGACGTCCGTTCTTGTAGATATCTCTTGCTATAATTATTTGTCCGTTCTTCTAAATATCTCATTATAAACATGTCCGTTCTTCTAAATATTGCTACGGACCACCTTAGAACTTTTAGGGTAACTCCGTGACGAAGCTCAGGATCGAATGTTTTAGCTGGGTTAGGCTCGTAGGTCTGTTCGAGACTTTAACTGAAGAAAGAACTGACAACTCTATTCTTCAATTATCATCGTTGCTCCTCGACAATGTTCCACAAAAATAATGCGTTCGCTTCTTCAGAGTAAAAAGTTCAAATTATTACAGTCGCAAACTGTTAAAAGCAGAGGCACAACAATGCAGAGCTACGGGCGATGTTGCCCATCAAAGAGGAGGAGGATGACGACGACGATGATGTCACGGTTACGGCGCCCAACGATGATGCAAACGACGACGACGACGACGACGACGACGACGACGACGACGACGACGACGACGACGACGGGTAATCATGTGCATCATGTGCAATCATGTGCAATCATGTGCAATCATGTGCAATCATGTGCAATCATGTGCAATCATGGAGTCCGACGAAGAGGACGATGACGATTCGGAACCACTGGCAATGCGACTGCCCGGCGAAGAAGAACGTTTCCCTCTGTCGTTCTCCTGCGCGTGTCCTTAACTGCTTCCGAGTTCATGTGTGATCTGGCTGTGAACTGAAGATACCGGCGACGCTACTGAATACACTGACGCCCCACGGATACACGGGTGGCAACGAGGAACGAGCAGCCAACTTCGAAGGCATCAGATTCTGTTAACTTCGGCATCAAACTGCAGACCCACTTGCGTTTTTTCGAATGAGAGATCCGCCTGGTTCATAACGCCCCAGATACCAGTTTAGGGCATTTCGTGCAGATCATAGGCTAACTGTGGCGCCATACACCGAAACCAGTTTTAAGGTTATTTTGCAACATATTGAGTTTGAAATATTATTTGAAAGATCTTGTCTCAGGCTTCAGAATGACAGAAAAGTATTGCTCTATCTTTATTCTAACTCAAGATATGAGACAAAAAGTGATCCAATTAAATCAACTAAATAATTAATTAATAAACTTAATTAAAACAAGTTAATATGCATATGCAGAGCGTTAAAATAGCTTTAGAAAAGTAAAAACTCAATAAATTTTTTGTTAAAAATCTAAAAAAACACAAATAAACTATTTTCCTAAGTATCTCTGATGAGTAATTTCCGACTTAATACCAATTTTGGCGTGGACCGCCAATTAAACTGTTATAGGCACACACTTAGCCTACGGAAAACGAGGTCACTAAGCTTATGGGCAAATTTAGCGACTTGTCATGCGCCTGGTTCACGAGTGTCGCTTTAAAAAATGTGGAGATCGCGATTCGAATAGAGGCGCCACATAAATTAGCACTTACAACTACAATTACACTATGTTCCTGCACTTCACCTGTTCCTTACAGTTACAGGATTGAGCTAACCTGATTAAAGGAGCTTCTGACGTCACGCAGGCCATAGATATAGCCTTTAAGTTGACTCCGTTTATCTTAGCCAGGAGACAACGCCCGCCATAGCAAAACACGATCGATTGTCTCTGAGTCAGAGACTACGTCTTGAGACTAAATAATTATAGGCCTAGGTCAAGCTATATTGCATAGTTAAGTGTATTCGCAGAAAACAGCAAACAACATTTGCAGAAGTTTCATTGGACAGCTGAGCGCTTTTGGGCGGAGCCAAGATTGATTGATTGCACAAATTAATGATGGCAGATTTGGACCTTTGCGAGCAATAATTTATTATATTTGCTGCAGCTGTGACGAATAATAGACGATTCAAGGTTACAGTAGATTCAGCGGCGCCCGCAGACGTACGCACGTAGGCCTGTGCGTAGGCTACAGCGCTGAAAGGCTAAAAAAAATGGGTGATGACTGAAAAGAAGGTCACCAGTTCTTTCGGCGGATGGAAAAGGTATATATGTTTTTGGGAAATTCGAGGCTGATGACTAAAAAGTCATCAGTTTTCTCGCCGACCCTGAAGAAAATTTTCCCTGTTGGCCCCCCATCGAAAATTTCTGCTTGTACAAGAAAAAAATCCTGTGGGCGTCGCTGAGCTTGGAGGCGGTTAATTTGGGTGATATCAATGTTTAGGAAGAGAGAATTGCAGTAGCAAGTATTGCATGAACTATAGATGTGGCGATTGTTTTAGAGTCGAGTATATTGAACGGATTCTGCGGAGATCTCGTTTGTGCATGAGGCAAGTGCGGGAAAGTTGGGTTATGTGGTCGGAGAGGCTAAGATTCTGGTCAAAGATCTAGGTTTCGGACAGGAGAATATGCAGTGAATGTGCGTTTGGAAGAAGAGTGAATGTAGCTTACTCCAATATTAAAAATATCAAGATTTTGATCCAGTTGTCTCCACATAAATCTAAATCGGACCATCATCTGTTTCATGTCCCTCTCTCGCTCCTTCATGGCGTGCAGAATCAACTATAAGGCCTATAGTTGCCTGAAAGTATACATTGCAACAATAGGGGCCTATTAATTTTCATTTTGCTACAAACTATACCTTAAGGTGCTCTTCTCAACCCTAGGCCACTTCCATCTATACAGTGAGAAATGGGTGAAACGATAAATAGAAAAGCCACCTGCAAGTATTGTAGCCATGTTTCATATAATAACAAACGTTACTTTCAAGGGCGCCTTGACCTGAGTCAATCCCCTCCCCACTACCAGGTGCTGGACGAAAATTTTCAGCATATCTAATTACAATCAGCCATCGCAATAACTATTTTAGCTATATGTCTCATACACAGTGTAATAACAAACTTTATTTCACGATCTGCTTCCGGAGCTGAATTATTAATTGCATCGTCCGCGAAGCTGCAGAAACATGAAAATATACAGGGTGGGCCATAAAAAAGTAACCCCCTAAGGTTTTTTGCCTATATCTTGACCAGAAGTAAGAATTTCGAAATAAAATTTTACACGCTTAAAGACAATTCATATTTACACATTATGGTCAGATTTCATCAAAATATTTCAAACAGAGCAAAAATTAGGTCACTTTTAGTGAGGCCATCCCTCGTTTTTTGACGATTCAAAAACGAAACGCTAAAAAATTACTTTTTTGATAATATCTTGGTCAGAAGTAAGAATTTTGAAATGAAATTTTACAAGCTTGAAGACAATTGTGATGCAAGCTTTCTTTACCCGTCACTTGTCGCGATCTAGATAGAGAGATAAAAGGCAAAACAGGCGACAGAGGTCAAAAATATGGAAAATTGTTTTATAGTGTATTATTATTTAAAAATATGTCTACTTTCAATATCTACAATAAAAAATGTTGAATTCAAATAATTAGTGGATGAAAAGTGACTTTTGGCGCATGTGGTGTAAGAATTCGCTTTGAATCTTGATCCCAAATAGCCTATTTTCAAAGCTGAAATTCGCCATGAACGACCGAGTTTTCATAAGCGGACCTGACTATTTCTTGTAGCCATGTGTACCGCGTGATAGATTATACCATAAAATATTATATTAGACGGTTCTGGTAAATTTTTCCACCTACTTGAACGTGACAAAGTTTGGCTATAAAGTTTAACATCTGTAATGGACACCTGACAACCACGCCTCCGACCCAGTTTTCTGAGAGTCTTATTGGTTCACGAGACTGACTTTTGATACTGCGCATGCGCACCTACCCGAAAACGTTCTGTTGCTCCTTTTCATACTCAGGCCTACAAGTAGCGTTAGCTTTGGAAAGAATTTGTATAAATATTATTTTACATCGTTAAATAGGAAATAGCGAACGTCTTGTAAACTGCTCAAATTGTGATAAGCGCAACCTGGTTGAGTGTTCGTTAGGGGGTAGTTCATTGGATAACACGCTGGCTTGTAGAATGAGAGGTACTGAGATCGAGATCAACGAAGCTGTCTATTACTTTGGCAAACATGGCTAAACTGGCAATCCACGCATCCACAGCCCACCCCTCAGTGGCCACCCAGCATAATAATCATTGTAGATCTATAGGAAGTTTGATTACCACTGGCTTTTGGTAACTTGATGCAAATTGAATCTGCTCTGATCTACTCTATACCTGCAGTGTTTGCGCGTTCGAGCGATGTGTGTACGAGATAATAAATAGGAACAATATTAGTGTCTATGTGTGCAGATAGTCCTAATTAAAATTCCTTTTAAGAATTGAAAAGACTTGCATGAGTTATCATACTACGTTCAAATTGTAGGCTAATCGGACGCAATGCCTTGTGTTTTATTCATGTTTCTCTCTAGACTAAGCTGTTAGGTAAATATTTCTTTGAGGAAGCCGATCGATAGGGTAATAGGCCTACTTGTAAGACGCTGCTTATCAGTTGCAATGTTTACATTAATTACATTATAAATGGACAAAGGTCCACATCTTGTAGTGCCTGGTTGATTGTGTGTTTGAAATATTACACTCATAGGGTTCGATACAATTATGTCGCTCCTGGCCGAGTAGGCTACTCGATCTTGGAAGCGTTTGTTTGTCCTATGTTATTTCACTGACTCATTCATTCGTCTTCGGTAATTCAGCATTTGCCTGTAATTCAGTCCCAATGTGGAAAGTAATTGCTCGAATTGGATGCCGCTTGCTGTATTCGATACATAATATACCCATTTATTGACCAGCAAAATTGCAGAATATTCAATTAATGGTTACTAAGGACTTTTATGACACAAATGTGCTGAAACTTTGAGCTCAATTTTCTCCCTTGTTGTGATTCTACAAGTTACAGAATCGAACGAATATAATTTCAGATAACTTCAGTTAGAAAAAAGATATTTTCATTCTGTAAAAAGCATTTTGAAGCAGAATAACTGTAGAATATAACGGAACAAAAAAGTCAAAAACGTCAAACGACGGATTTGGAACGCATGTGTCACAATTCATATTTACACATGATGGCCAGATTTCATCAAAATATTTCAAATACAACAATAGTTATACCACTTTTAGTGAGTCTCTTTGCAAAGATTCTTGATGGACCTGTTGATTAATCTGACAGATTCCTTATTTACCAATCTGATTGTCATCTTGCTAAGTGACTTCTCAGTGACGAGCAGCTACGCTGGTACCCTGTCTCTTTTTTTAAAGAATAATAATAATAATGATCATCTGGCAAAATCAAGGCTATTTGATAACAAATATTTGAGATGAGACTTAATAAAATTGTGTTATTGGTAATTTTTTTGCGTTACCCTATACTGAATCGTTAAAAAAACGGTGATGGCCTCACTGAATGTGATAACGTTTGTTCTGTTTGAAATTTTTTGATGAAATCTGGTCATCATGTGTGGATATGAATTGTCTTTAGCCCCATAAAATTTCATTTCGATATTCTTACTTCTGACCAAGATACATGTATGTGCAAAAAACCATAGATGGCTACTTTTTTTGGTAAACGGACATTAGCCCCCCTGGACATTATCCCCCCCGGACATTATCCCCCCCGGACATTAGCCCCCCCGGACATTATCCCCCCCGGGGTAGGACATTATCCCCCCCAGTATATGATATCATTACCTAAAAGTGATGCACAAAATGTAATTAATGGGTCTATGTTAAATGAATATCTATACATTACACATTAGTTTAACATCCTGTAGGAATATCCGAATATGTTAAGTTAATTGAAGGTTTAATATGTATATTATAAGACATTTTAAAGGTCTGAAACGACGCTAAGAAGTCTACGAGGCTCATAGGTATATGTCGTTAATAAACCTTCGTTGTAGCCATTTAACTGACACTAACAAGTAGGCCTACTTACTGTATACGATTCACAAACCTTTGTTGTAAGACACTAAACAAATAGACTGTATAGGCCTACATACGATTCCCATTTGTTCATTTCAAATCTAAGTCTAGGCCTAGGCCTATTGATACAATTATGACCTAAATGACACTAAGTACTTTCGTTTGCATGTGAATGCCAGTGACAAGTCTTATCGGTTACGACAGTATTCTACGATTTGCACATAGGGGGGGACTTTGTCCGGGGGGGGCTAATGTCCTACGCAAAATCGGGGGGGAATATGTCCGGGGGGGCTAATGTCCGGGGGGATCATGTCCGGGGGGGATAATGTCCAGGGGGGCTAATGTCCTACAACCACTTTTTTTATGGCCCACCCTATATATTGAGGTTGGAAGTAGATTCAGGTCGTGCGGTATACAGGTAAGGTAGCGTAAGGTGTTTCTTGAAGTGCAAAATGCTCGTGGAATCTTTATGCCTATCAATAACTGGCATAACATCCGACAAAATGAAGAATTAAGCCTTAGCCTCTATTGCTGACACGTATCCAGAATTGTAAGGTACGATCAGGATGAGAATTGGCGATGTGTTGGGGTTTCAACTAGCAAGTCTTTCTTAGTGTCATATATATATATATATATATATATATATATATATATATATATATAGTAAAGTTTGTTTTCATGCACACCCAAAATCCAAAAATTATGGATCATAGCCATGCCTTCAAGTTATTTTCCACAATTCTCACACTGGGTACGTTTAGATAAGGAATAGGAAAGTAACAATTATAGAGTAGTCTACATCTATGCTTGTAGGTAACGTATGCAAGGCCGTAGCCAGGATTTGATTTTGGGGAGTGTTTCACTCGCCAATTTCATTTCCTAAAAACTGATGACCTTTTTTAGTCATCCGGCAAATTTCGGGGGGTGTTTTCATGGTTTGATTTCATGGTTTTTACATCATGACATTTTGCTCGTAAATGCCTTATATTATTTTTCACATTTTCCATTTCGGGGGTGTTCAACACCCAAAACACCCCCTAGCTCTGACCTTGAATGTATGGATTAGGCGACGCCTGCAGGCAGTATAGGCAATTTGTTCACATCACAGATCACTGACAGACTAACCTTATTGATAATGATATCTTTGATCTCTCACTATTTCACATGAATACTCGCTTGAAGTCTCCCGTTTTAATTTCGCGTTATAAGCTGCTTTCCTGACCAACTCACACTATCAGAGCTCATTCCGATTTGTAGAATGAGGATTTATTATGGATTTACAATTATCGCCCTTAATCATCATCCTCGAAATTGCAAGTTAACGGATGAAATAATCGCAAGTCATGAAAGATTTGAAATAAATTTTTACGGTGAGTCGTGGGAATAAACCAGAGCTGTTTTCAAAGGAATTTTTAGAACTGCACAACTCCCTCTTTCGTCTCCCAAGCCATCATCCGTGGCAAATTACTTCCAATCGGAGGACAATGAGCCCAGTGTGAGAATTGTGGAAAAATAACTGGGGGGTTGGACCATTATCCACTTGGAATTGGGGTGTAAAAAACATACTTTAACATGGGGCTCTAAGAAAGACTGGGGGGGTCGAAACCCCCCAACCCCCCGGCAATTCTCACCCTTACAATGACCATTTTACTAGTTTTAACTGCACAGATGTGCTTCTACAACAGCACAAATCCATTTAGAACTGCACATTTTGTGTACAACTGCACGTTAAAAAGTCCTGCCCTGGTTGTGGCTTATATCGATCTATTTTTCGATGTGCATGCATTTAGGACATGAAACGACGAAATTCAATAAAGTCTGTACAACGACGAAATTCAACGAAACATAAAAAAAATTAATATTCCGAACAAAGCCGGTGTCACGATATAAAGTCTCCCCCGATACAAAGTCTCCCCCGAGGCAGAGTATCCCCTGGCTGAAGATCTGTATTGGAAGACATTCTTGATGTAGAAGTATATAAGCTTATACATATATATAATTATGCATATATATATATATATATATATATATATATATATATATATGTTCGTGTAAAATAATAATTTAAACTAGCGGTTTAATATGCTCATCTAAAAGTATTATGGGACTGTAGCCGATTTCATGCTCAACCGGAGATACTTCTTTTTATGGGGCGGGGGAGGTGAGAATCTGTCACGCGACATCGTTTGAAACGGAGCGATAAATTATAAAACTAATTGCGCTACTTTGTCTTCAAAATAATATGAAATAGAGCATACAGGCCTTACACAGTATACGTGGCAATGTATGGTAATGTAAAGTAAGGTAGGTTAAAGAATAAGCTTACGGTACGGTGTTGTTACGGGAATAGGATGTCATAAACAGGTCTAACACATGATACGCATCGCAGGGAAGGTAATTACTTTTCTCCAGGCCAATTACATATTTATTGCCTTCCATGCACATTGCACATCCATGGGCGGAGTTTGATTTCCGTTCTGGGGGGGGGGGGGGGGTTGGAAAACTTGGTACAGAACTAGCTGCGCCAAAATTAAATTTTTTTCGGGCCAACAAAGTTGACCTTTGTTTAGTCGTCAAGTTCAAATCTCGTGGACAGTAGGCTACACCATTTTCTCGGCTTAAAAAGTTGATGACCTTTTTTAGTCGTTACTTGAAAGTTCTTAGGGGGAGGCTAAGCCCGGAAAAGATATATACCATTCACATTCTGGGGCTTCTCTGGGGCTTTGCCCCTAGCCACTGAAAAACTCCGCCCATGTGCACATCCATTAAGAAGGAAATTAAAATAATGGCAATCACCTTGACAAGTTAGGCGCCAGAAGATTGCAAATTGGACAGTTTTGTGGCGCTTTATTTTCGTAATTAAGCATGTAGTAAAGAATTATTAAATTTCTTCCATGGTATAAATATCGGCGAGAAAAGCTTGTTCGATGTATTCAGCTTCAGCCGTTCCACTCGTTGCATCGTCAACTGCTACACAACCGAAGAAGTGAGAAGAGACTACAATCGCTTGCTATGGTAAGACGTGAGTCACGTGATGGGTCGCTAGAACTGGCTTAAGAAACCCGGCTTTGTGACAGTCGCGTTGCAATGTGAAAAAGAAGGCTTCAGTATATTGAAGCCTTTTTAATCACATTGCAACGCGACTTATCGGTAATAATAATTATTGTAATATTGTTATTCAGTCTTTCTGCAAAGACCAATTTGAAACGTCAGGCATATATTAAAACTGAAGAACGGAATAGTTTGTATCGTCGTTATTTGCTACGTATAGATGCAGGTCTAGACTGGTTTTGCTACAATTATTATAGCATTTATGACACTGAAGTCGCAGCACGGTAGTAGCACGGTTAGAAGGGCGTCTAATATCTTGCTTGTTACAAAACATGTTCAAAACAGTTTAATGAGCGTGAACAGAAATGAGGTAGCAGAAAGTTGGAGAGAAAATAAAAGAACGCAGGGTGCTGGAGGGGGGAACGATAGGTCGCAGGGTTGGAGAAGGTGCCAGCGGTCGCAGGGGATTGGAGTGGAAACAATAGGTCGCAGGGGTTCGAGTGTAACCTGAGTTCTCAGAGGGTGGGAGAGGTGACCAGGGTCCATGGGGTTGGAGAGGAAATAAGAGTTCGCAGGGTAATTTGAGAGGGACCTTCTTAGGTCGCAGGGTTTGGAGAGGGACTAGGATGATGGCATGTGTATGTCCGGTGAAATGTCAGAAAGCAATAATCCGACTGTGAGTCGCATCACTAACATGACAGTGATTAGGTGAATCAGGATGTTTTAACCCTTAACCCTCAGGCTACCAAGCTTTTTTGTAACACTGACTACTGGCTGCGGTGTGTCAGCCTGGACGTTTTTCACGAATTAAACGAATATCTATATATACCATCCCCCTGGATTTTGGGTTTGGTTTGAGATATCATAACTTGTAATACACCATTGGATTCAGCATTCATTTCTGCACAAAATGCTATATTTAGGCTTAGAAAATATGAATGCCCCTCGAAATTATGAATTTTTTGCCATGGGTACCCGTCGATTCCACAAAATGCATACTTAGGCCTACTCATAGGGAATAATTATATTAGATTCTGTGTGTTTTATACATGATTTATATATACAAAGTAGTTAACATAAGCTTATAATAAAGTCATATTCAACTGTAAACACTGATAATAAGTCTGTTTTATGTTCAATCAAAACAAAAAAAATGTTGTAGCAGCTGAAAAACGTTTACGCAGACATATCGGTTTGCGTTGTAAAAAACCCCAATATTTTCACACATTTTTATTTATTTTGAGCACTTCCGATCATCAAAAGACAAATTATTTAGTATCAGAAAATAGCCCTAAATGCCCTCTGCAGAATGGCATAATTTATTTCTACTAAAAAATAAATTATGGATAAGTTATAATAGAAAAAACATGACAATTTTATGAAAATAAAACACCTTTATATATATTTTACTTTATTTTGAGCACTTCCGGTTGTCAAAAGACAACTCAATGAGCATGGAAATGTAGCCCCACATTCCCTCTATAGAATGGTATAATTTGTGTCTCTTCATATTAAAGGGCGCAAAAGTTATAGTCGATAATCTGGGGTGGGTGGTATCCACCCCCTCTGGTACCTTGGGTATATCGGGTATAACTTTTGAAGGGTAGGGGGCATCATCAAAAATTTCAGCTCAAAATGTGTCCCAACGAACCCTCTACAGCTACCTAACACGTCAACATTTTATTCCAAGCGGAACAAGTTTGATTTGGGAAAAACCGAGGTGGGGTGGCAACCCCCCTCCCCCCTGGTAGCCCGAGGGTTAAGCCAACGTTTTTTCAATCTCTCTCTGTAAGATTATTCACAATCTCAGTATTCATTGCAGTTTAAGCAACAGTAACGTATTTCTTTCGCTGTTCTCTTTGTCCTATTGCCTTTGTGTTCCATTCAAGTCTCTGCTAACCATTGATATTCTTTCTTCTAAGCCTAGCGCTTCAAGTCTAACAGTTGACAAAAACAAGTAAAAATATTCACGCTTGATCTTTGATATTAAAATTCAGATGAAGAAAGTTGCCCTATTCGTCCTCTGCGTGATGTTGGTTATACAAAGTAAGACAATTTCGTTACAATATCAAGAATAGTTAGCGACTTTAATTATTTCGATGAATGTATGCATGTATGTATGCATGTATGTATGTATGTATGTATGTATGTATGTATGTATGTATGTATGTATGTATGTATGTATGTATGTATGTATGTGTGTATGTATGTATGTATGCATGTATGTATGTATGTATGTATGTATGTATGTATGTATGTATGTATGTATGTATGTATGTATGTATGTATGTATGTATGTATGTATGTATGTATGTATGTATGTATGTATGTATGTATGTATGTAAGTATGTATGTATGTATGTATGTATGTATGTATGTATGCATGTATATATATGCATGCATGTATGTACCTGTACGTATGTACATGTATGTTTGCATGTGTGAATGTATGTATGTATGTATGCGTGTATTATGTAATATTATGTATGTATGTATGAGCACATGTAACGACGCCCATTCAGTATGTTTCTACTCAGAGGTGTAATGGACTGCAGCGCGGACACTGTATCAGAGTTTCACTCCGAAGTGCGTGAGCAATTGTGAGTTAAAGACATGCTAAGTGCATTCGCTGCGGCTTGAAATGGATTCGAACCTGCAACCTTCCGGCTCCAAGGCACCGAACATACCCCACACCTCCGCGCCTATCCTGTAGAACGAATTATGTGTCACCCCTTCGATGTTACTACTCAGAAGCCCTCCCAGCGCAACCTCACCTGAAAAGGACGTTTTGTAGTTGCAACGGAGTGCGGTGGTGTTGTGGTGGGTTAGCTGCCTTGGAGTCGGAAGGTTCCGGTTTCGAAATAACCCCAATCCGCCGCCGTATATATATATAGAAATCTTCAGCAAGTCCTTCACTTGTAATAGCTCGTGCTACGCTTCGGCTAAGGCAAATGCAGCAGGACAAAAATACATGTGAGGCGTCTACACTGTGTCCGGATAAAAAGTAGATCCCACAAAAAGTGTAATAACTCGGTCAAAACTCTTAGGATTTGTCTGAAATTTTAGACACAGCAACAGTGACCATATATACACGAGATCCTAAAGCCGATTAGAAATATCCGTGAGTTTGTCAAATTTATGAGCGTTTAAAATGCAGCACCAAAAAATTGAACTTTCCAACATGGAAAACCTGAAAGGAAGTGAAATTCAGCTATATCCGGTGTTTAAAATGTCCTCCTTGTTCAGGGTCACACGACCGTAGACGTAGACGCTACTGTTGGATGGTCCGGTCGATGATCACTTGGTCAAACATCTGCCACTCTTCAATCAGACGCGCCCTACGGTTATCGATGTCATGAATACGCGTGAACAAACAACGCGCCCCTCCAGTAAATGCACCAGGTACTCCGGATCGAGTTCTGGACTGCTGGGCGGCCACAGCTGTGGGATATGAAGCCGAGCGTTTCCCTGGACAACTACTACGTCTACGGTCGTGTGTTCGTGAAGAAGGAGGACATTTTGAGCACCATATATAGCTGAATTTCACTTCTTTTCAGGTTTTCCATGATGGAAAGTTCAATTTTTTGGTGCTGCATTTTAAACGCTCATAAATTTGACAAACTCACGAATATTTCTAATCGGCTTTAGGATCTCGTGTAAGTATGGTCACTGTTGCTCTGTTTAAAATTTCAGACAAATTCTAAGAGTTTTGACCGAGTTATTACACTTTTTTGGGGGGTCTACTTTTTGTCCGGACACAGTGTAGGTAGCAGAAGCCAATTTTCGTAGCCTACCATGGGAATAACAAATAAAGCACGGTGCTGTCTAAAAGCAGTTGGCGTTCTGGGAATAGGAGTAACCCTGGGGAACGTTGTGCGCAGCGCCTCTGTATACACCCAAAGCGGAGGAACAGAGCTCTTGCATATGCAAGAGAAGCACCAGCGTGCAGAGACCCGGTATGATAGATAATGCGCTACAGGATAGGTAGCAAATGCAGGGCATCCCGCTTATCATTCACTAAATAAATTATGGCAAAACGAGCATAAAATGCAGCCCCCCTATGATGTTACTTTGGAGTTTGAAACAACGGAAAAAGGCTAATCGTAGTATTCTGCTGACTTCCCTCTGCATTGTGGGGTAAAATAGGGCAAGCCTTACGTATACCCAAAGATTTCCTGAAAGGAGGTTGCACGTCGTATCGTATCTTCATTTTCATGTCCAATGGAAATGTCAATTCAATTTTCAAATAGGGACAATATCTTCGCCAAGTCACCACGAACTGAAAAGAGTATCGTGATCTTTATCGAACATTATTTTCATGCATAATGGCCTATACCTAATTGTTAGGTCTTTCGTTTTAAAGTCGTTATTGCTGTTTTGCCGTCATATTTATCACCATTGTTACTGTTGCTAGGCCTACAGCTTATACACCTACTAATTGTAGGCCTACTACAATTAGTCTAACAACAACAACAGCAGCAGAAACAACAGCAACAATAACAACAACAACTACTACTACTACTTCTACTACTACTACTACTACTACTACTACTACTGCTACTGCTACTGCTATATACTGCTACTGCTACTGCTACTGCTACTGCTACTGCTACTGCTACTGCTGCTGCTACTGCAGCTGCAGCTGCAGCTGCTGCTGCTGCTGCTGCTGCTGCTACTACTACTACTACTACTACTACTACTACTACTACTACTACTACTACTACTACTACCACCACTGATACTGCTGCTGCTGCTGCTGCATCTGCCACAAGGTTTCCACCGCTGATATAATTCACAAATTGCTGGCCTCTGGTTAAACTATTCTGAACATAATAATTATAGGTGTAAGATGTATGAAGAATGATGTCCGTGATGAAGATCACGTGGTCAAGAGATCCAATGAAGTCTTTGCGTTTCCGGATGCTGAAGAGGCACAGGCCGAAAAGAGGGGTTTTGGTTGTTTTCTCTACCCAGACCAGTGTTGGTAATGATACGTATCCAACCGATTCAGCGACATTAATAATTATTAGCAGTATTATTGACAATATAATTTCAAGGTTGCTTTGCTCAAAATAAGTTGCATCTCTTCAGTTTCTGGAATTATAAGAATGTCACCAATATTATGGTCGCAGTCATAAAATAATATTTTCAGACAATAATAATTATTCTTTAGAGCATTTAGGCATGTGTGTTAATAACTTACGCATTTTGTTTGTGTTGGTGTGCTAATAAATTCTACAATATTATGCCTAATTACGGTAACAAGAGCCAACAGAATGTCTGAAAGTTGTACCTTCCAAGATTCAAATGTAGAAGGCGACTTTATCTTTATTCCTGTGCTTTGTATATCACGTGTGCAGCAAAAATTATGGTAAAGAACCTTGCGCTTGCATGAACATCTTGTGATAGAATTAATTCATAGACAATAATGGATAATTATGTCTATTTAACGTCATATAACTTTTTAGAAGATTTTCTATTTAGCTTCAGTGGAAACTCTGCTTAGCAAGGCCGTAGCCAGGATTTTATTTCGGGGGGAGTGTTTCACCAATTTTCCTTCCGAAAAACTACATTTTTCCATTTCGGGGGGTGTTTTCATGGTTTTATTTCATGGTTTTTACATCATATGATCGTAAATGCATTATATTATTTTTCACATTTTCCATTTCGGTGGGTGTTCAAACACCCAAAACACCCCCTAGCTACGGCCTTGCTGCTTAGTCTATTGCTAGGCGTAGGATGAATACTTCAGTTAGCCTATTTAAGAGGCCTACACAATCATGCTTGTGCCAATAGCTGTATCGGAGGTAATAGTGGAAAGCAGTAATTGTAAATCGCTCGCAGATTCAGTAGCGCTCCCGTCCCAGGTTAATGCTCCCGCAAACAAATAGTATAGTCTTTATGAAACAAGGGAAGAGAAAGGCCAAGGTGCTCAAGACATATCTTGTGGGGAAGGCGACTCCAACAAGAAGGTCCAACATAGGCAAAGTTTCTACATTGGGCCGTAGCTCCACGCATGCGAGGAACAACATGAAGGTCATTAGCAGCCGAGCAGAGGGCAGAGCGGTCAGGTAAAGTGGAGACCAGGTTACACAATACCCGAAGATATGAGGGGGCTACCCCATGAAGAGAGTAACTTTACATCACCTTCAATTACTTGAGTCCTACCTTCAGCATTCAATCCCGATGTATGTTTGGGACTTGCGATAATTATTATGATATACATGTACGTAGTCGTATATTTGTCTAAATACATTTTTTTGCTATTTCAGATGCGTAGGCTACGTACCGCTCGGGTAAAGACGGCCAGATCAATAATCAGTTCAAGCAACAAAGAAAAACAGGGAGAAATCTAAATCATAAGAAACTGACCTATTTTAATTGTAATTTGGAACATAATTCAAATAATAAAATCCTGTTTACTGATTAAATAATTGCATCGTATGAAAATGTGTTGTAGTTCCTAGTGATCTACATGTATGTGTAAATTGACTAGGCTATTGTTGGTTAACACATTGACCACCACGGCTATTATTACCGCCACACTAAGCCAAAGACGCAAAATTTTCAACAGAGGAAATTCATGGAAAAAAAATGATGTGTCAGCTTGTTTTCAACCAGGTCCTCGGCACTCCATACCTTAACCGACGCCACAACACCCAGCCTCCACCCACACAAACCCTGAAGCCACCGCATCCCATCCACAACCGCGCCCTACCCCAACCCGGAAAATTTTCTACATATGAATTTCATGGGCAAAACTTTCCCTTTGCTCTCACCCAAGCCCATCACAGCAAACTCCACCCCATTCCAATCCCAGCCTCGCGCAAACACACACACATACAAGCACACACAAACACACACACACAGCCGACACACAACCCTCTTGAGTAAATATCAGTTTCTCGCATCCTCCCCACCCACTTCGCCACCGCCCGACCACAACTCAACCCCCATTCCAAAACGCCCAACCAAATTCCATCCCCAACCTGGCTCAATCCCACGCGACCTCATTCCTGCACCGCACTCACTCACCCCAACTCGGACAATTTTTTGTCTACTATAAGCTGAATGCAGCCACGCAAACTTATATGTTTAGATGAGACGCTTCTAAAGGTGTCGAATTTGTGCATTTGAATTTCGATTAGAAGTAGAAGGAATTTTTATTGGTGTCACTTTAGCAGCGAAATAGTATTTTCGTGTTGATTTTAGTCCTGTCTGCTTTTGCCGTAAGAGTGTTACGTTTATCCTACGGCGCTGACATCGGCCTTACTTGATCTCATCCGTGTAGCAGCAAACCCAAACAAAGTCGGCCACTGGTTACACTCTGCCCGTGTCAGTCCCAAGCCTCAAAAAAGGAGGACAGAGACGTTAATGTGGTGCATGGTGGTACAGTGGTGGTGCTTGGTGCCTTTTGAGTGCATGGGCGGAGTTCTGTTTCCGTTCTTGGGGGGGGAGGGAGGGGCTGGAAAAATTTGGTCCAGAACTAGCCGCACCGAAAAAAACAATTTCTTCTGGTCAGAAAAGTTAATGGCCTTCTTTTAGTCGTCAAATTCAAATCTCGTGAAAAGTACTAATTTTCTTGACCCAAAAAGTCGATGACCTTATTTTACTTGAAAGTTCTTAGGGTGGCCAAGCCCGGAAAAAGATAGCATTTACATGGTAAAAATATGAGTCGGGGGCCTCTTGTAGGGGTGGGGCTTAGCTCCCCTAATCCCTGATAAACTCAGCCCATGCTTGAGCGTCATTCACTCGCAATTGCTCATTCACTTCAAACTCCGATGCAGTGCACGCGCCGTAGTCTTGAGCGCCTCTGCGTAGTGAGCTTGAAGTTAGAAATTGGTAAATAGAAATGGGTCCTGGGCATGACGTTAAACTGCATCCATCCTCTGCCACAGGGAACCAACAACGTCCCTGCGCCGGTCCTAAGCCCGGACAAAATGAGGAAGGTTTGCCAAATGGGTGGCGATACACTGGCAGTAAAAGACACAGACGATTGAAATCCGCAAAAACCACTACACAAGTGACATAGCGACCCAGATGCTTCAAGGTGTCATGATGTGGAGCAGACATGCACAGGTCGGTCAGGACAGACTGGTGGAGAGAGTCGGAGAAGAGAGCATGGGACACATACGGGCATTGACCCAGTTGTCCCTCATGCCTCTCTCCCATATTCCCTTCAATCAGATAAGGTGGTCCAGCTGCTTCAAGATGTTAATGGTATGGGGCAGACCTGCTGACCGGACCTGTTGAAGCTGGGTAACATGACGCGAGACAGACTCAGACAGAGAGTGGCGTCGGACTCCTACGGGCACTGTGCCTAGGGATATTGATATTGATATAAATAAATATAAAAATAAATAAATAAATAAATAAAATAATAAATGAATAATTGTCTTTGTAACCGCTAAACTGAAGCTACGACTACCAACTCAAACTATGTTGCTACAGGATAACTAAAATCGACAATTTATTGTATTGTTTCGAATGTATCTACGAATTTATATAGCGCCTCTCAGAGTACACATCAATCAGAGGCTTTGCTAGTGCGTGAGAGAGAGAGAGAGAGAGAGAGAGAGAGAGAGAGAGAGAGAGAGAGAGAGAGAGAGAGAGAGAGAGAGAGAGAGAGAGAGAGAGAGAGAGAGAGAGAGAGAGAGAGAGACAGAGACAGAGACAGAGACAGAGACAGAGACAGAGACAGAGACAGAGACAGACAGACAGAGAGACAGAGAGAGAGAGAGAGAGAGAGAGAGAGAGAGAGAGAGAGAGAGAGAGAGAGACAGAGACAGAGACAGAGACAGAGACAGAGACAGAGACAGAGACAGAGACAGAGAGAGAGAGAGAGAGAGAGAGAGAGAGAGAGAGAGAGAGAGAGATTCTGAGACAACGAAGGAGGAACTTGATCCACATAGTCTACTGCATGAGTGGGGACGCGCAAAACGAGGAAGTTGCTTCCACTTCCATTGCCAATTAGAGAAACGGATGGCGTTTTAGCCAGGTGGTAATAGTTCGCAGGACGAGGAGATCATGCCAATCAAAGTACATGTAGATGAACCGGAGAAGCGAAGTGGCCGAGGTCGGCAGACGGATGAGGTAACATAGATACTTTGGAGCTCGGCCAGTGTAAGACCGGTAAATTAGTGTCAGAACTTTGAGTTGAATCCGAGCAATAAGTGAAGTCGATGAAGGTGGTCATACATACCAGCAGAGATGTGCACTGAGCTAGGACGTCGGGCTATGAGTTTGGTCGCAAGTGTCATCCTTTACCAGAAAACGTCAGCGTTGGTATCTATAGACATTACGAATCGAAAAGTTTAATGAGATAATATTTTGTTGAGACAATATTATTGATGTCGACGTTTCAACGTTTCTAGATTGATCTACGTTTTTAGTTATCATAGGATCCACGTTTTAACTCTCAGGCAGCGACGTTTACCGCATTCGTCATGTTATTATAAGCAGTGGCGGCGCTAGGAGGGGCTAGGGGCTAAGCCCCCCTCTATAAAAGCCTAAGTCCCCCCTAAAGAAGCCATCTGGTTTTTTACATGCAAGACTAAAATATTTCCACAATTTTCGACCGGACGCCTAAAGAAAGGGCGTCAGCAGATGAAAATGGAAAATTGCCTCCGAAAGGCTTCAGCCCCCCAAACTGGAATCCTGGCGCCGCCACTGAATATAAGGCGCTATATAAGTGTTCATATAAATTATATATACACACACATCCGCAGTGTTGCAGAGTCTAAAATGACGAAGATTGTCTACCTCTGGCCTATAATTATTAGTCTGCGGATAGTTGCCTCAAGGGCCTTACGTTCCTGTCCTCGATCGAAGCCAACCACAATCGGGAAGAGGAACACAATATCATGCTCTTAAGTGCTCGTAAATAATTATGCTAGTGCACTTTGAGTGCTATTCTGTAGCTTTTTAGTTTGCTATTTCCGTGAGTGCGAAGTTTGCGCCACATCATTTTCTTTACCTCGGCATGCAAATTTAGTGAGCTTCTTGAAGGAGCGTTAAATAATACTCTTGAAACGAATGAAATGGAGTTAGTGTAAAGCAGCGGTTCTCAACCTTTTTAGTGCGACGACCCCTTGGTAACATTTTGAAAGTTGTGGCGACCCCCACCGACATGATTGATTGCATTAACCCCCCCCTCATGGTCACTGCATTTGTTTTACCTTTGCCCATTGTCATGCATTTTCACTTCATAAATCGAAAACTGCTTTTGGCAATCAATGTTTGAGGTTTACTGGTTCTTGCGCTTCTGAGAGCTAAGCCTACCTAGTATTCGGCAGTTGAATTTCATAAGTCTATTCGTTTTGTAAAATTTCAATAGCTATCACGTGCTGCTGTTTGGAACTCCCCATGTGTGCATTCTTGGCGTCATCAGCTTTGTTCTAATAAATACTGGTCATGCTTTTCTGCATAGGTAGGCCTATAGGCTGTTCAGCATCTGAATGGCGCCTCTGTTAATTTGTTGGATTTTATTACACTTTTATCGAATCGACTGACAAAATGTCGGTTCAAATAAAACATTGTAGCTTCTCTATCTAGCTGCAACTATTAAAGCCAGAGGCTACTCTAAAAATTGGTCAATGAATAATTATTTTCTTGACACTTATTTAACCCAGCTGATTTGTTTTGGGAGGCTTCCAATTTCATAAACTTTAATTGTATTCTTAATGAATGCACCTATCATGGGATGGACTTGGAGAGAAATGTGTCCCACCCCATTATCGATTTTTTTCGAATTTCCACGCTGCAATGGTAGCATTTCAGGCTTTCATTTTAACTAAATTGCTTATTATTTAAGCTCTGATAGTCGTGGTTTAAGACTTCCAGAGTATCACCTCCCATTATTTAATTTTTTAATTTCCTGCACTGCAATGGTCGTCATCTCAACAAACATTTCCGATAATTTCAATGCGGAAAGATATGGCTTAAGACTTCAATAAGTCACCTCCCCATTGCTTTTGTTTTTCATTTGCACACTAGTGGTAGCACTTTAAGCTGTCACCTTAACGAAATAACTCATGATTTCAGAGCTCATAGACGTGGTTTAAGACTAAAACAAAATATTCCCTCCCCATTGTTCAATTTTTGTACCTTACACACGGTAATGATAGTGTCTTCAACTGACATTTTAACAAAATTGCTCATTATAAATTTCTACATTTTTATGAAATATTTTTGAGACATTGGGATATAGGCAGCTCGGCTACACCACAAATTTGGGGGAACGTCCCCTGTCCCTCAAAGTCTTCCCCCGTGTATAAGCCTCACTAGCAAATAGCTCAGATTCTTTGAGCACACCGGGTACCGGGTATTGCTACATTTTTAGAAGAACGGTAAAAGTGGAGTTTACATTTTAAAACAACAAAATTAAATTATAGTTGCCGCGTTCCAACGAATCATAACAAAAGTATAAATACAAATTTATTCTGTATTATAAGTTGCTATAGTGTAGCGTTGAAATTGCCAGTGCATGAACATTTGTGCATCTGGTGAAAATTTCTGAAGGCCCCAGGCGACCCCTGGCAAATCGTCAGGCGACCCCCGTGGGGATCGCGACCCACAGGTTGAGAACCGCTGGTGTAAAGCTTTCATTATGTGAATGAACAAATAATGATTGTTTCTTTGCTATAATAGCTATTTTATTCATTTCTGCAAAGATATATAATTTAACCCAATTCATGTCAAGTCTCTTACATGTATGTATAATTATTCACTATCATGGCGGGACAAATTAACAAACAAGAACATAACAGAAAGAACAGGAAAACATCATCAAAATGAGAGTATTTATATGGATGCATATGGGATATGTCTTTCGCATGGACGACAATAGGCGAGCGAAACAAATGATGAACTTGGACGCTGGAGGGAGAAGGAAGTGAAGAAGACCGAGGAAGAACTGGCCAGAAACAGTCAGAAGCGACCTAAGGCGTTTGGAGCCGACCTGAGAGGAGACGAGGGACCCGGAGATGGATGGAGACTAGTCCATGTAGTAGATGCTTTGCCCGATCTGCAGACATGCAGATGAAGGACTTAGGGTAAGGTGAGGGTAAGGTCATGTCATGCAGTAATGTTTTGTAAACAACTAACGAGTTTTATTCGGTTATAATATTTTATTTGACGAAAAGACTTTTATAACACATCAATATTTTACAGGTTTGATGACTAGATTTTCACTCACTTAATAATGACCGTCAAAACGGTGTCTTAAGCACTATGCTGCACGTCACATATTAATATACACATAATACAATTTAACTCACAATTACCAAACGTCAAACTGTTCAACATCAGTTATGCCTATGTTAATGTTACAATAAGAATTACAACATCCATCTCGCGAACTGTACAAATCTTTCGTGAAAGTTAAATCTGGAAACACCATGCACACTGATGTAGCCAGACTAATAATAATATTTAAAACTATTAGGCATGTATTCAGTAAAACTTTCCCTATAATGATTACATTGAGATACTACAAACGTCTTCAAAGCTGAAATTTATTAATGGTGTGTGCTGCAATAATTATGTAAGAATAATATCATTGGTACCGGTACATTATTTTTAGGACTATTGAACTTTGTATTTTATGGTATTTTTGTGCAGTGTATGCGAATGTTTACACACCTTCTTCAGAAGATTATCTGCTATTTAAATTACGGTGTTAAGCTACTCATTGTGAATTACCTCCTGTTTAGAAATCTACGTCGGCGCAATATAATTGTTTTCTGGAAATGAAAAAGTTATAAATATATCATGGCAGATGACAATACTATTGTCTGAGTGATAAAAACGGTTCACTTGTGGAAATTAGAAAAAGTTTTGCTGAAAACAAAACTCGGCTCTTCTCCACACCAGATTTCTATACACGAGAAAATCAGAATTTTTCTATGAGAGAAACCCGCTCGAAAAATTTGCCGAGAGAAATTTCGAGATTTTTCTACAAACGAAATTCTAAGATTTTTACAGCAGAAATTTGAAGATTCTCCAGAAACGAAGCACCTAGTTTTGAGATTTTCTTTTTTAATTCACGAATTTTTCTACCACATTATGAGCTACAAAACGTGAACTAGCAGCTGCGTAACTATCATGCAAAGCAACACGGTAAACTTAACAGCAGATCTAAGATGTCAAAACTATAAGCAGTACGAAAAAGCCTTGAGCTTCTGTGGCCGTGAATACTAATTAATTAATTAAAATACTTATTAAAGTTCAATTACATTCATGTAAAATTGATAAAACGACAAACATCGTCTTGTAATCGTGTTACAATTCACCTGTCGCGTAAAGACGTGTAAACACAGTAAAGTCAATCTAACGTAAAATGTAATCGTTGTATACAATAGCGTTACGATATCCTGTATCAAGTTACACGTTTGAGTAATCCGGTGAATCATTACGCAGTAAATCAAGTAAATTAGTAAAGTAATTGTAATGTTACATTACATAAAAAGAAAGACTAGTTACAATGACGTCAAACATTTAGCGGATCTAGATACTTAAGTATGCTCACGAAAGAGTACTTGCCGCTATACAGTACGTAAGTACAATAGATAAAATACACAGCAAAAGATAATTACAGCCTCGGTTTCCAATGAAGAAGTTGGTTTATTATTGAAAGATATTCTAATCAAGATCTCTCAAAGAATAAAAATTCTCTCTTGCCCATCCTCATCTGTCTATTTGTTTGTCTACTTGTCTGTCCACACGTCTCTCTCTCTCTCTCTCTCTCTCTCTCTCTCTCTCTCTCTCTCTCTCTCTCTCTCTCTCTCTCTCTCTCTCTCTCTCTCTCTCTCTCTCTCTCTCTCTCTCTCTCTCTCTTTCTCTCTTGAAACATTTTGTCATCTAAAAATTTCGATGTCATATTCTCATAGGAAAAATTAATGACCGGCTCATTTTCTTGAGAGAATTTCAGAGCAATATCTCCAGAGAAGACACGAGTTCTCAATTTCCATTCTTTTGATTTATCTCCATAACAATCATCTCTGCAACGATAAGTTTCAAAGTCAACAACATTCTCCAGATCGTCACATTAAAAGCGTCAATCATCAATAAAATCAATAATTATTCTCTCGAAATAATATTCTAATATTCTCTGCAGAGAATAAACTCAAACCGACAGAGAAATTCTCCACAATAAACACAGAGACAGGAGATCCTCTAAACAGTTAAAGAGCCTCTTCTGAGGACAAGTGTCTCGTCAACGCTTGCAAATCGTCCATGCCGCAAAAACAGAAAATAAAACAAGAAGCAGAAACAAGCCCGCAGGACGAGATCTCGCGTCGCCGTCCGAGAAACAGACCAACGACACCGACGACAACGAAGACGACGACAACGATGACGTCACTTCCGCCCCGACGATGAGGTCACTTCCGCCCCGGCGACGATGACGTCACCTCAAGACCAACGGTGATGACGTCATCTCCACCCCCGCCAACTATGCGTTGGCAGCGTAGTAGTGATAGGTGGGGTTCTCGTATCCGTTGATCTGCGGGGCCTTCTTCGACGCGGCGGCCCCTGGTCCAGCGGCGGTGGGGGCCCCTTCAGTGGCTGCGGCGGCGACGGCGGCGGGAGCGGCCCTGCGGTCGATCTCCGTGACGCTCTGTCGCCCTGGTGCGCTTGTTACCCTCTTTCGCAGCAGGGCGATGCCGACGATGATGGCGACGAAGACGGCGATGCCACCGATGGCGATGCCAAGAGGAGCAGCGACGTTGAATCCACTGTCAGCCTTCACTGGTCTCTTCTTTATGTAGTTCTACAGCAACGCACGATACAGACAATGGACCGGCGTCTGAGTAATAATGGGCAACGATATAGATGAACTACTTTTATTTGACTTATATAGTCTAGTTTAGTCTAGTCTAATCTAGACTAATCCTGTCTAGCAAAGTCTAGTCCGGTCTAGCCTAGTCTAGTCTAATCTAGTCCAGTCTAATCTAGTCTAGTCTATAGTCTAATCTAGTCCAGTCCTGCCTATCAAAGTCTAGTCTGGTCCTGTCTAACAAAGTGTAGTCCAGTCTTATCTAGCAAATCCCAGTCAAGTATTGTCTAGTCTAGTCTAATCCACTCTTGTCCAGTCTAGTCTAGTTCAGTGGAATCTAATATAATCCAACCCGATGCAATTCGCGTTCCAAAAACAAGGCAATCTACACTAATCTAATCCAGCATATTCTATTGTTCCAACCTCGAGCATGTATGGCACGAAACGCATTTTGTTTAGTCGGAGTAGACCCTTGAGATTGTCGATTATGTCCTCGCCTAGTACGTATCTCTTAGGCTGATTATTTTCGATCTTATAAAGAACGATAAGAGATGATCTATCGATGCTCATTATGCAAGATGCATGAGACAAGATAACGCTTTCGTAATCCAATAGTAATCATATTAGGTGAAATATATTCTATTGCTTGCTATTCAATTCAAGTCTCAACCAGAATAGTCTAAAATCTGACAAATAATAATAGCCAATGTATAGTCTGATCTAGTTTGGTCTAGATTTATCTAATTCAAACTAGTCTAAGTCTAGTCTAGTTTGGTAGAGTCTACTCTAGCCTATTATAGTTCAGTCTAGTTTAGTCAAGCAAAGTCTAGTCTACATGTAGTCTATCAAAGACTAGTCAAGTCTAATCCGGTTATAATGCCCAGTCAAGTATAGTCCAGTCTAGTCTAATCTTATATATATTATAGTCCAGTCTAGTAGTCTAGTCCAGTCTAGTCTAGTCCAGTCTAGTCTAGTCCAGTCTAGTCTAGTCTAACCTAGTCTAGTCTAGTCTAGTCCAGTCTAGTCTAGTCTAACCTAGTCTAGTCTAGTCTAGTCTAACCTAGTCTAGTCCAGTCTAGTCTAGTCCAGTCTAGTCTAGTCTAACCTAGTCTAGTCTAGTCTAGTCTAACCTAGTCTAGTCCAGTCTAGTCTAGTCCAGTCTAGTCTAGTCTAACCTAGTCTAGTCCAGTCTAGTCTAGTCTAACCTAGTCTAGTTCAGTGACTTCAGTCGAGTCCAATCTGATCTAATCCAACCCGATACAATTCGCGTTCCAGAACTAATCATTCTTATCTAATCTAATCAAGTATTATATTCTATTGTTCCAACCTCGAGCACAACGAGATCGCTCTTGTCAACGTAGGCGACGTGTTCCGCCGGTTTGACCTCCATGTGGTGATGGTGCTTATCGCTGCTTTCCTTTTCCACCACTTCCAGCTTTTCCACCTGCTCTCCAGCGACGGACGTGTGAGAGACGGAGTGGGGGCTGGACAGGTGGTGTACACCATAAGATGGCTGAGGTTCCTCTCGAGTTGTCGAGGTGCTGGTAGGGGTGACTGACGAAAAACTCGTAGAGACGCCACCCCTGGAACTGGTTGGCGCACCTGTCGAAAGTACGATTGCTGTTATGACATTCAGTTGGCATGGTAACGAGAAGGCATTTCTAACTTAAAGACACTGAACAGGCGCTATTATATAGATATCAACTTGCACAGCAATGTACCCTACAATATATCATCATTATCATCTTCATCCTCCTCCTCCTCGTCATATCATCGTAATCGTTATCATCATCGTCATCATTATCGTCGTTGTCGTCATCATGCAATTAGCTGCACCACAACTACAAATAGGCCTACCCTACAACCAAAATTCCTTCACTACAGCTGAAACTACAGCAGGATACATTACGCCTTCGGCTCGTTTTATAAGGCGCTATATTGAGACCCCAGACGTAATGGTCAATCAATCTATCAGAATTTATACACTTCAAGGTAGCTACTCAGAGACGCTCCCGTCCGAAAAAGACTAAGTTTTAAACAGTTTGCGAAATTGAGAACAGTTTGGGAGGCATCGGATAGTCAAGAGAAGTCCATTCCAGGTTGTTGGAATATACAAAATAACTAATTAATCAATCAATTAAATAATTAATAATTAACTTTTTAGCTTAATTATTTATCTGCTTGCCTATACCTATTTGCCATACGATGCCTCTGATAAGTGTGCACTTAGAGAGGCGATATAAAAATGTGTGGATACAATGCAATCTATCAATCCATCAATCTATCAATCTATCAATCGACCAATCCACATATAAAAATGATGTCGACTTGACAACCAAATAAGTCATAGCGTTGTCAAGGAAACAATCAGGATCCGGACTTGCCTCCGTCAGTTCGTGATGGCTCTCCTCCGAATGTCGTCGATCCGACTTCGATCTTCTTCTGAGGTTTTTTGCCGGCGTTCGATTGTTCGTTGATCTTTGTCATAATCACCGACAGACTCTCGTCCAGCGACTGGTAGCTGCTCAGGAATTTCTCTACAAGAGAAATTGGAGAGTCGAGAAATTTCTCTACATGAGAAACGGAGATTTTTTGCTTTACGAAGGCGACAATTTAAACATTTTAATACATGGAAAAGCAAGAGTTTCCATGAGGAAGAAATAGTCAATATTTTTCTTAGCAATTGAGGAATAATTTCTCCATAGGAGAAAATCGAGAAATTCTCAATTTGAGTAGATGTAAGTCAAGTATTCACGGGTGATAGAAGGTCTAGATCTCAGTTGAACAAATCTAGAATATCTCCATTGAAGTACATACATAGATGATATGCACACGGTTATTTCGACATTTCAAATTCTTATTTCTGTCAGCGCTGCAGAGTTTGTAAGAGACTATTTTCTGAATTCCAAAATTTGTAAGAGAATGTCTATCATAAATATTTATGTCTCAATGCAGTAATCTCCACGGATGAAACTGAGTATTTTTTGCAGAGAATTGCGAAATCGCAACATCGATGAATAATTTCTCCATGCAGGAGGCATTCAAAGACTCATGAGAGACTGTCTGTCAAAAACAAACTAGAGAATATTCGCCAGTTTCTCCACAAATAGATAAAACGAGCGATTTCCTCCGAGTGAAATTCAAAATAATTTCCTATAGCACACCCAAAGATACACCGAATTCCATTTCTTTATCGCCAGTACTTACCAATCTGAGCTCGAATCTTCTTTTCATACTTGGGCAGCTGTTCAAGCATGTCAATAGCTTGGGTGACTCGCTGGTCAGTGCCGCGCAAGTGGTCAGCGATGTCCGATCGGATGGACTCGGCCTCAACTGGGTCCGACTCCTGGACATGCTGGTAGTGGTTGATGGTGTGGATGCGGTCCTTCTGCTCCGTCTTTATGTAGTGCATCAACGACTTGAGAACTCTTGTCGCCTGTGTCGGACAAACAGAGACAATGAATAATATGCCATCTGAGCATGATCTAGTATAGTCTAGTCTAGTATAGTCTAATCAAGCCTAACCTATTCTAGTCCAGTCTAGTCTAACCTTGTCCTGTCTATTAAGGTGTAGTCTTGTCCAGTCTATGATCTAGTTTAGTCTACAGTCTAGCTTAGTCCAGTCTACTTTTGTCTATTCTTGTCTAGCCTAGTTTAGTTACATCTTGTCTAGTAAAGTACATACTACATAGTCTAGCATTATCTGATCTTGACTTGCCCTGCGTTTCAAAGTCATAGCCTGGTATATTCTATACTTGTCTTGCTTGTCTTGTCTATAGTTAAGTGGAATCGAGTTTGTCTGGCATTGTGATAATCGTAACTGGCAACTTATTTAGTGATTTCTATCTCGCAAGTGTCTAGTGTTCAATGCGTGAACTGCTGTCATTTAAACCAAACAGTCAACACCCAGCATCAATATACAGGCATGTAGACATACTGACTCATAATATTTATGTAGTTATATATTATTTATAATTATACATATGTGAGAAACTGGACTACCTGTAGCTACATGCAGATCAGCAGAAAAATGAATTTTTCACTCCAAAACCATGATTATTGATGCTTGCATTTATTTTATGCAGCTGATCATTTGACTCACTCTTTTACACACTATTACGCCACTTGATGTATTAAGGTCATGACATTTAATTTTTGCATTATGTAGATTTAATTCTAATTTGCGATTTCTTGAGTATCAATTAGAAATGGCAAAAACTTTGAACATAACCAATCTGAAACATTTGCCACGACTCTCTTATGATATCAACGCTGATAATTGCATACGAAACAAGGGTTGGTCGAGGTCCCATTATGATTTAATATAACAAGTGTTGATTTGCTTACATCTGGTTCTTCGTCCCTGAGTGCCTCCAGATATCCGTCCATCGCCTGTCGCTTCTTCTTGTTCAGTTCCGCTTGAACTCTCTGTTGATGAACAGCCGTCAGCTGCTTCTTCTGCTGACTTCCCTCTCTCTCCAACGACTCGTAGGCCTTCTGGAAGCGCTGGAAACCATGGCAACAGAACGATGAAGACGTCACAGACTCATCAGTGATGATGATGATGATGATGATGATGATGATGATGATGATGATGCTGATGTTGATGATGATGATTATGATGACGACGACGACGACGATGATGAAGAAGATGATGATATTGGTGATGATGATGGTGATGATGGTGATGATGATGATGATGACGACGACAACGATGACGACGATGATGATGATGATGATGATGATGATGATGATGATAAGATAAGATAAGATAAGATAAGATAAGATAAGATAAGAATATTCTTTAATATACCAATTGCTATCCGCATTTTGGTGTACATACAAAGTATAATAAACAAACGTAATGATGATGATGATGATGATGATGATGATGATGATGATGATGATGATAATGATGATGATGATGATGATGATGATGATGATGATGATGATGATGATGATTACGGTCGTTTGGTGGAGCCGGAGTGGAATCGGGATAGGATATACATGTAGCTCAAAGCTCGAGGGTACGTACCATACGTATTCTATTTTTTGAAAGGTACGTACGTATTTTAACGTACCCTATTTTAGGGTACGTAAACAATAAATAAAATACGTTAACCACGTCATTGCTCATTGTAAGAATGTTCAATTTAATTTAAGCAAACACTCACCACCCAGTATACGGCGTAGTAAATTGCTGCAATGCTATATTGTAGGTCTATGTTTATCCAGCATGCATTGCACTTAATGCACTAATGTCAGTCAGTCGTCTCAGTTCTGCTGCAGCACTTCAAAGATGTGTTCTTATGCGATTGCCTGATCCAACCCAGAACTGCTTGTCGAAAAAATTGCATTCAATCAAATAATAATTATTGTTTTTCGCATTTTTCTAAACTTTCACGTGCGTCCATTCCTTCCCACGTTCTCTGGGCATCGCTGACTCGCTGACTGATGCGTAGGCTATATAGATATAACCTATATATACTGCAACTTTCGAGTTATAAGGCTACACCAATTTGCAAACCAGCGACGTGTACTTAGCTCTCATCAGAATGACAGTACAATTTGCATTAAATTAATTATAACCAAAGCATTTATCGAATTAAATTTACTGCTACGCTACCGGAAGTACCGGTTTCAATGACGCATAGGACTACAGTTGACGTCAGATTATACGTTGGCTATGGGTCGCTGAGTAAACCATGCATAAATAAAATTTTCGTGTATGGTACGTACCATACGCGTATTCTATTTTTTGAAAGGTACGTACGTATTTTAACGTATTCTATTTTAGGGTACGCGTACCCTCGAGCTTTGATGTAGCTTGAAGAGTTCTGTTTCCAGTCCAGATTGGAAATGTGCAGAAGAGAAGGAGACCAAGTTAGAGCAAGATACGATGATGAGGGGGTAGACCCGGTATTGGCGGGAGATTGGATGGTGAATAGTTGGCGAATGTAAGATAGTCGAGAGTTTAAAAAGGCATAAGAAATACAACTGTGTAGTGGATGCGCTGAGAGACTTGCATAAAAAATCGGTCAGTTAAGTTTGTTTCTCTACATGCTATTTACAATTTAAACTTGTTGCAATCTGCCATCACCTAATTTGATTTCATTTTTTTCATTTTTCACTATCTTGTATAACATTTCTTGTTTCACTTGGGCGACTCTCCCCAGCGGTATGTTTATTCCTTTAGGGCCCCACCTTTGTAGCCAATACATGCATATTTTCTGCTTTTGATGTCATCTTGTTTTCTGGTTGCAATAAAGCGAGTTGATATATATATATATATATATATATATATATATATATATATATATATATATACAGACTTACGCATCAACTTAGCAACACCGCACAATAATCGTATCCAGGGACGCTATACTTGAGTTTGCCGCTAGGCTTGCAAAAATGGCGCCAGCGTCACGAACTGTTTAACATGTATTACATAGGGAATTTACAATTCTCTATATAATTATTCTTGTCGTTATCGTAGACTTCTCATATTATCGCATTAATTAGCTAAAAATCAACTGAACATTCAGCAGTCAAATTTAATGTCTCTGGCAGCCGAAAAACCTTAATAGGCAACTGACAGTTGGTGACTTTCTTATATACTTTTTTAAAGGATGAGACCGACTCTATATAAACTCCAACAATCAACGACTTTTTATGGCTGAAAAGCCTACACTTGGGTTCTAAAACTAAAATTAAAAGTAAAACTGAAATTAGGGGGGACAAAATGGGGGGGGACTAAAACTGGAGGGGTCCAACCGGGGAAAAACACCCACCCCCAAAGGACATGAAACTAAAACTAGGCCTCACCCCGCCCCGCCCCACCCACCCAAAACACCAACCAAAACTGAAACCAAAACTAGCCTTACAAGCCCGCACCACCCCCACCCACTAAAAAACCAGCCAAAAACTAAACTGAAACTAATCTTGACCAGCTTAGAAATGAACTGAGGCAGGCATGCAGTTGGAAATGATGTACTGTAGGATTCAATGTCCTGTGAGAAAGACCTTCGTCTCCTAGAACATAGTTGTATATATATATATATATATATATATATATATATATATATTTATTTGGCTATAAACTCAGACAAGTCTGAGGCAATTTTGTTCGGGTCACGTCAGCACCTGCGTTCTTTTCCTTCACTTTCCAGCATCGACCTCGCAGGCTCCGCAGTACCGTTATCAGATTCTGTTAAAACTCTTGGAGTTACCCTGTACAGTATTCTTACTTTTCGGATGCATGTAACCAATGTAACCAACCTTTGTAGACCTTGCTTTTATCACATCAGGGCAATACGCCACATTAGATGCGGCTCTGGCTAAGGATATGTCGAAGACTTTAGTCTGCTCCCTTGTCTCCTCTCGCCTTGATTATGCTAATGCGATTTTTGCTGGCATTTCAGGCTATGAGCTGCATAGACTGCAACGCATCCAAAATTCTTTAGCTCGGGTTGTGTTGCTTGTCCCACTACGATCAAGTTCTTCAGTTTTACTTCATCAGCTGCATTGGCTTCCTGCTGAGTTCAGGATAACATTTAAATTGGCCTGTTTAACCTACATGTACATATCCCTCTCCACCGGAAAACCTCCCTACCTTCACTCCTTCATTCACTGCTTACTCCTTACATTCCTTCTCGTTGCCTGCGATCATCAAGCATGGGTCTTTTAGCTAAGTCTCGATGCAGAACTGTTATGGGCTCGCGTGCATTCCATGCTTCTGCTCCCAAAGAATGGAATCTACTCCCACTCTCTCTTCGTTGCACAACTTCACTCCCTACCTTAAAAAACGGCTCAAAACTCACTATTTCTTCTTGGCTTTTAAGTACTTGGCTATTGAAATGCATCTTCATCTGGTGGCTGACTATCCGTGCCTCAGATTCACGTTTTCTTAGAGCCCGAGGGAATACATTTACCGTTCATTATAACTCGGCAGCTTCGCCTTCTTTAATTTTTTTATTACTATTTATTACTCAAGAGTTTAACGACCTCTACACAGCTACAAAGGCTGTTGACGTAGGCCTACTTAAAGATTTAAATGTATTTTAATTCATATTCTTTCAATTTTCATCAGATTCTTCGTTTCATTTAATTCATTTCTCTGAACTTTTCTCTTTCTTTTTTCTCACTATTTTCCAGTCTGTCAGGCTTTTGAGACGGCAATCTTTGACATAACGATATAATGGCATTCCTTTTCAAATGATGAAATTTTGACTTTGCTGGCGTTGATTTATCCATGATGATGAACCTTCTCAAGCCGTATAAATTTGCATTACGATTTTTATGCTTTATTTTTATTATTTTGATTTGCATTTTTATTTTTTTCTGCTGCTCCGCTGTTTTGCTGACTATGCGAACTTTCATTGTGTGAAAAAAATTATTATAGCATCATTTATATCGAATATAAAGGTGTCCAATTAATACACATCGTTTCTATTTTATCATCGTGTTGTTAGCTAATTCTAACATTGTCGTCAACTTGAATATTTACGCGGGCTTTTCACTAATTATTATAATCATGGCTGTGCACGAGGGAATACGTTGGTATACAGCGTAAAATCACAAAGTATTCAACGGAATTCAAGAATTCAGTGTGCGAGAAATGACAGGTTAAACTGCAACTACTACAACTGCTGTTTGGTCAATATTATATCTGGTCGATTGAGGCAACCTGTCAAAGATTGCCGTCTCTAAAGCCTGGCAGACAGGAAAACACATTAAATCAGCAGTTCCCAACCCGTGGCCCGCGGGCCAAAAGTGGCCCGCCTGGCCAACAAAAATGGCCCGCAGCATCTCAATGAATTAAGAAAAATATATGTAAAAATTGACAATTTGGACATGACAGAATATATAATTCTTTTCCATTACAAATTATTTTATTATTTTATTTTTTTTTTATTACAAATTATTTTATTTGGACGTTAATAGATCGTATCAAACATTCTTTTCGGTTCAGTCGCAAACGGTAAATTACTTATACTCTAATGGGCCTCTATCTCCAATGCGATTCTTTTGGTAGTCTCTCTTCTTCCTTCGTTCTTCTCAAAACCTGCTTGCTCTCAAGGGGATATGCACAGTGGGAGCGCTTCTTAACAGTTCACCCTGAGCTTTAGACGCTTTACAAATGATCAAATACATGTACAATACAAACAAATAAACAAATTATAATTATTGTGCGTCCATTGCTAATGCATTACATAGGTCTATGCATCATTTCGCGCAGCAAAACCGACGAGCAATAAAGGTACGACGTCACGCTTTGATACCAACTGTTGGTATCTAAGCACGAAGTAGGCCTACAACGGTTTGCGCCAGAGGAGTAATGGCGCCACACGAGCGTAATTTTAACACGGTTTAGATAGGGAAGATTCGGCATAGCGTATACTGGATCGTGTTTTCGTCATAGGCTGCTTAAATATACCGCATAATTTTGGTAAAATTGCAATGAACCTGTACATTAAATGTTAGTCCCTGACAGACGTTAAGTTTAGCTAAACAATGGGAAATTTTAAAAATTTCATTAGATACTTTTTTAACGCTTCGACCGACCCTATATAAACTCCAGCAGCGTATGGGGCAGTACCGCTTCTCTGCCTTTTACGTCGACGACGCCGCCGCCGCGGCCGCCGCCGCCGCCGCCGCGGCCGCCGCCGCCGCCGCCGCCGCGGCCGCCGCCGCCGCCGCCGCCGCCGACGACGACGACGAAAACGATAAAGATAATGATAATGATAATGATGGTGAGGTGGTTGTGTTAATGTTGTGATGATATGACTAACTCACAGCTGTCATCTCTCGGTTGAATTTCTCTCCTCCCTTGGCGTCTGTGCGTTTGATCTCTTGAACTCTGTGACGAGCACTCGCCCACTCCTTCATCATCTAAGACAAACATACAAGCGTGCATGCACACACACATAGAAACAGTCAGACGGACGGATATACAGACGGACGTACGGACGGACAGGCAGACGGACAGGCAGTGTTTCATAATCGAAACTAAAGCAGCTTGAAGTTTCTTAGCCATGATGTTTCATTCGATCCCATTCATTGCAATCAATATCAGTAAAATTTTGCGAACAGTAGACCATTCTGATCTAGTCAAGTGGAATCTAATTCATTCTAACCGATCTAATCAAAACATTCTGATCCGAAACTGATCTGGATTCTGGATCATATTAGATTAATCGGATTACACTAATATAGTTTATCATAGTTATTAGATCAAAATAATTAGTTAACTTTAGATATAAATCAAAAATCCAAATATAATGTGAACACTTGTAAGGCGCTTCCCAGTTCTCACTGGAGAGCTAATTCCGAAGCACTGTTAGCGTCACAGGCCCATGAAAAGGGAAAGTTCTTCAATCATCGAAAAGATGTGGGTGAATTTCCTACTAGAATCCTGATGAAATTAGATAATAGTGGGTAGACCATAATTACCGGATCATATTAGAGCACATCAGATGACATTGGATCAAGTTTGATCACATTAGTTCACATTTGACCTTGTTTGATCTCCCCATATAAAAATAACATCGCGCCCCATTGTACAAAATGTACAATTGTACACAGCCCTTCTAACGTCTTGTCTGCCATGGTTTTTCTTCTTTACTTACCTTCGTGACCTTCTCGTGATGGCGCTTATCAAGGTCAGCCTTCGCGTGCAGAAAGTATTCGTGTTCCGTCAGACTCGCATCAACTGGATTCCTCAGGTAGCGCAGGTAGTCACTCTCAACGGCTGCACCAGATGGCGTAGTCGACGTCATCGTTGACGTCATCGTCGTCGTCGTCGTCGTCATTGACGTCGGTGCAACGCTTGACGCCGTCGTCCGCTTGGCCGTGACACCCGGTGACGTCCGGATGGAGTCATTGACGCGCTTCTCTGTAAGTCAAGTGTAAGACGTAAGTCAAGGCTGGTGCATTTTTTGTTTTTTGGTCAAATTGTTTTTGTGTTTCATGAGAGGGCGTCTATCTCGTTTCAATTCATTACAATATTATTATATTGCTTCTAGCATTTGAATTCATTTCTACAAATTCAATTCAGTCACATTTCTTTCTACATTTTCATTCATATTTCTTGTCACTTTCACTTTCACAGTCACATTTACATTCAGTTTTCCATTTCTGTTAACATTTCACATCATATAGCCATTAACACTTTAATTCACATCTCATTCACAATTCTATTAGCATTTCAATTCACATTTCCATTCGCATTTCCATTCGCATTTCCATTCACATTTCCATTCACATTTCCATTCGCATTTCCAATCACATTTCCATCTGCTTTTACAGTCAAATTCTCAGTCAAATTTAAACCATCTACAACACTGTAAAACTCAATAAAATGCCAATAGATATTCTGTAAGTAATATCGTGTAAAGAACATTAATGCGCTTCGCTACAGTAACAACAACTGTTAACTCAACGTTTGTTCGCCGCGAGGCGCCCCGATAAAAGACGACAGTTTCTAACAACAGTCGGTAGATGACGCATGAGCTCAACGAAAAGACGATGCAGTAATAAAGCACATCGCCATCATCATCATCATCATCATCATCATCATCATCATCATCATCATCATCATCATCATCATCATCATCATCATCATCATCATCATCATCATCATCATCATCATCATCATCATCATCATCATCATCATCATCATCATCATCATCATCATCATCATCATCATCATCATCATCATCATCATCATCATCATCATCATCATCATCATCATCATCATCATCATCATCATCATCATCATCATCATCATCATCATCATCATCATCATCATCATCATCATCATCATCATCATCATCATCATCATCATCATCATCATCATCATCATCATCATCATCATCATCATCATCATCATCATCATCATCATCATCATCATCATCATCATCATCATCATCATCATCATCATCATCATCATCATCATCATCATCATCATCATCATCATCATCATCATCATCATCATCATCATCATCATCATCATCATCATCATCATCATCATCATCATCATCATCATCATCATCATCATCATCATCATCATCATCATCATCATCATCATCATCATCATCATCATCATCATCATCATCATCATCATCATCATCATCATCATCATCATCATCATCATCATCATCATCATCATCATCATCATCATCATCATCATCATCATCATCATCATCATCATCATCATCATCATCATCATCATCATCATCATCATCATCATCATCATCATCATCATCATCATCATCATCATCATCATCATCATCATCATCATCATCATCATCATCATCATCATCATCATCATCATCATCATCATCATCATCATCATCATCATCATCATCATCATCATCATCATCATCATCATCATCATCATCATCATCATCATCATCATCATCATCATCAATCATCTGCAGCAGCAGCAGCTGCAGCAGCAGCAGCAGCATTTTCTGACACCAGCTATTGTAGTCGATGGGTAGAAATAAATTGCGTTTGTTTGTGAGAGTCAATTGATAAGTTACAACGAAAGAAACCGTTTTCTCGTCGTTTGTTCGCTGAGATAAAATATTCTGCAATAACATTTCTCACAGTGTTATCTAACGTGCACATTCGATGCCTGGACAGACCAATATTATCATTGCGAGTGAATGGCTTGAGTCTCAAGCTCTCTATATTACGCCTCAGTGGTTGGATCGAGCCACATGCGCTCCGTGCGAATTTTCTTACCATTCCCCGGTTTTTATCGACAGTATAATTGTTCACCTCCCAGCACTCTGCAGCTGCCTCATGTTTTGCATCCATTGATGTCGTACCCTACGCTCTGCTGAAAATGGAGTGCTATTAGTTCCCTTGCTCGTACTGCTACCCTGAAGAATCGAGCCTATTATGTGGCTGACCCAGAGGTCTGCTGGAATGGCCATCTTTTAATTCTATGTCTACACACTGGAACTAAACTTAAGATGCTGCTAAAAAGCTCTGGAGTCCTCTAAGCAGCTTTCTTGAAGGGGTCCTATATATTATATAAGTGTCCGAATGAATGAATGAATGAATGAATGAATGAATGAATGAATGAATGAATGAATGGCAGCAAAAGCCGTTGCCTCGGCATAAATCGTTGTACTGAATTACAACTCCGAATAGCGTTTGATAAATTCATTAATCCATTGTCACTTCTTGATTCCGTTTCGCGATACCGTATCTAAACTTATACGAATTCTGTTATGCCGCCGCATCCTTGTTCTTATTACTTATAGCACATAATAAAACGTTTTACTGGTGTCTAAATATTGCGCTCTATTCATTAGACCGCGGTAGGTCTGCCTCACAGCACAGAGAGTCATACCATACCTCACATAGTTAGTTATAGTTTCTTTGGAGCGTTTCCTTATTTCATACCTAAAAGAGTATTCACTTTTATCAGCTTTCGATTCTCGTTGTATTTTCTTTGATATGATCAGCCAGTATTGCTTAGGTCCCCTTAGGGGCGGGAATGGACGTTGAGCCAAGAATATTTCACATAATTCCAATCTAGACCCAAGCATATTTTTAGTGGATGACAATTAAACAGAGAAATAAAATAAATAAAAATGTCAGAAATTGGAATCGTAGAAAAGCTCTGAGTTGACTAAATAAAATCTATATGTGGACTAAACACCCTCAAAATAGGGTACAAAATTTTATTTAAGCAAGAATTAAATTCGTCAAATAAATACGAATCACAACGGTTGTGGGAGAACATTCCTTTATGGTTTCAAGAGAAGTGAGACACTATAGACGACTTCAAGATGTGGATATGACGAGACACAATGATAGTCAGTTGGATGGAACTCAAAACAAATGGACAGATGTAAAAAATGGTGGAGGAATGAAGATGAATGTATGGATTGATGGATGAATAGATGGATGGCTAGACGGATGGATGGATGACGGATAGATAGGTTGATAGGTGGATGGGTGGATGGATGGATGAATGGATGGATGGATGCAAGGAAGGATTTGTGAACTGGGTGAATTGTGAGACAAAAGGAAGCGATGGATGGAGAGATGTTGTAAGAGATGAAGTGGGTGATGTTCTTTGGGTGAGAGCAGCGATGAGCCGAAGCTGAGGGACGGCCAGACACACATGCAGTGAAGGCTGACACAGACAGGCATCGACCGGCATCAAAATCAATACTCGGTTCTCTTGCTCTCTCCGTCTCTATATGCATGCATGTCTGTCTGTCTGTCTGTCTGTCTCTCATTGCATCTGTATCTATCTCTGCCGGTGTGACTAATACTCTGACTCTGTCTCTATGTCTATAATTTTATTACGTTTCTCTGTCTATCTTCCTGTATCGGTCTCCGTCTGTGAATCTTGTCTGGCTGTCTTCCGTCTGTTCGTCTCTCTCTGTTTTTGTCTCACTGTCTGTTTGTCTCTCTCTCTCACTCCCTTCCCCTCTTTCTGTTTCTCTCTTACATCCTCTCTCATTCATTGGCTCATTAAATTTGTACAGACTCTTTATCCCTCTGTCTGTGACTCTGAGTCACTGTCAATTTGCTTTTCTATCACAATCTCTCTGTCTAGATGTGTGTCTAATTGTCATGCTTCGTCTTACACCATCTGTCTATCCAACTGCTTGTCTCCTTCTACACTCTACTGTATGTATGTGTATCTGTCAATCTATCTGTATATCTTCCTGATTAGCTGTCTGTATATTATGATTGTTTGTCTGCGTGTATGCCTTCTTGTCTGTTTGGATGTTCGTCTCCAGGGACAGCAGCGGACTCAGTTGCCATGGCAACTCATAATACGACAGCGCATCGAAGACGACGTCTCCTAAGACGAAGTGATGGATGGATGCGGGATGCGGCTGCTGAGGATGGGAGAAGGATCCGTCAGATGCTTAGCATAAGAGTATACAACACGGAAGACAACGAACGCTAAGTCAGTCAGATAAATGAGCCTTTAGCGCATACTTCATTCATCCCATAATAATTATTATGATGCGACTGTTAACCGCAACTCATTAGTTTTTCTTCCGAATCGAAGAAATCGATCGACCAACAATTTCGAAAAACGAAATGGGGAAATAGAATTAATGTGCAATTTGTGCATGAAAGACGGAGGTTATTGAAACTGTTGTGTAATAGAAAGTAGGCCTATGTGCTCAGTCGAAAGAAAAATATTACGATTAATGTAGTTGAAAAATGTGTTACAATTATAAAATAATAAGTGA
>OX457041.1:1652622-1675122 GCA_949752735.1 Lumbricus terrestris | reverse complement strand
GTATGTCCGTTGGTCTGTCTGTTTACCTGTCCTTCTGTGTGTCTGTCTCGCTATCTGTCTGTGCGTATGTCCGTTGGTCTGTCTGTTTACCTGTCCTTCTGTGTGTCTGTCTCGCTGTCTGTCTGTGCGTATGTCCGTTGGTCTGTCTGTTTACCTGTCCTTCTGTGTGTCTGTCTCGCTGTCTGTCTGTGCGTATGTCCGTTGGTCTGTCTGTTTACCTGTCCTTCTGTGTGTCTGTCTCGCTGTCTGTCTGTGCGTATGTCCGTTGGTCTGTCTGTTTACCTGTCCTTCTGTGTGTCTGTCTCGCTGTCTGTCTGCGTATGTCCGTTGGTCTGTCTGTTTACCTGTCCTTCTGTGTGTCTGTCTCGCTGTCTGTCTGTGCGTATGTCCGTTGGTCTGTCTGTTTACCTGTCTTTCTGTGTGTCTGTCGCGCTGTCTGTCTGCGTATGTCCGTTGGTCTGTCTGTTTACCTGTCCTTCTGTGTGTCTGTCTCACTGTCTGTCTGTGCGTATGTCCGTTGGTCTGTCTGTTTACCTGTCCTTCTGTGTGCCTGTCTCGCTGTCTGTCTGTGCGTATGTCCGTTGGTCTGTCTGTTTACCTGTCCTTCTGTGTGTCTGTCTCGCTGTCTGTCTGTGCGTATGTCCGTTGGTCTGTCTGTTTACCTGTCCTTCTGTGTGTCTATCTCGCTGTCTGTCTGTGCGTACGTCCGTTGGTCTGTTTGTTTACCTGTCCTTTTGTGTGTCTGTCTCGCTGTCTGTCTGTGCGTATGTCCGTTGGTCTGTCTGTTTACCTGTCCTTCTGTGTGTCTGTCTCGCTGTCTGTCTGTTCGTATGTCCGTTGGTCTGTCTGTTTACCTGTCCTTCTGTGTGTCTGTCTCGCTGTCTGTCTGTGCGTATGTCCGTTGGTCTGTCTGTTTACCTGTCCTTCTGTGTGTCTGTCTCGCTGTCTGTCTGTGCGTATGTCCGTTGGTCTGTCTGTTTACCTGTCCTTCTGTGTGTCTGTCTCGCTGTCAGTCTGTGCGTATGTCCGTTGGTCTGTTTACCTGTCCTTCTGTGTGTCTGTCTCGCTGTCTGTCTGTGCGTATGTCCGTTGGTCTGTCTGTTTACCTGTCCTTCTGTGTGTCTGTCTCGTTGTCTGTCTGTGCGTATGTCCGTTGGTCTGTCTGTTTGCCTGTCCTTCTGTGTGTCTGTCTCGCTGTCTGTCTGTGCGTATGTCCGTTGGTCTGTCTGTTTACCTGTCTTTCTGTGTGTCTGTCTCGCTGTCTGTCTGCGTATGTCCGTTGGTCTGTCTGTTTACCTGTCCTTCTGTGTGTCTGTCTCACTGTCTGTGTGTGCGTATGTCCGTTGGTCTGTCTGTTTACCTGTCCTTCTGTGTGCCTGTCTCGCTGTCTGTCTGTGCGTATGTCCGTTGGTCTGTCTGTTTACCTGTCCTTCTGTGTGTCTGTCTCGCTGTCAGTCTGCGTATGTCGGTTGGTCTTTCTGTTTACCTGTCCTTCTGTGTGTCTGTCTCGCTGTCTGTCTGTGCGTATGTCCGTTGGTCTGTCTGTTTACCTGTCCTTCTGTGTGTCTGTCTCGCTGTCTGTCTGTGCGTATGTCCGTTGGTCTGTCTGCTTACCTGTCCTTCTGTGTGTCTGTCTCGCTGTCTGTCTGTGCGTATGTCCGTTGGTCTGTCTGTTTACCTGTCCTTCTGTGTGTCTGTCTCGCTGTCTGTCTGTGCGTATGTCCGTTGGTCTGTCTGTTTACCTGTCCTTCTGTGTGTCTGTCTCGCTGTCTGTCTGTGCGTATGTCCGTTGGTCTGTCTGTTTACCTGTCCTTCTGTGTGTCTGTCTCGCTGTCTGTCTGTGCGTATGTCCGTTGGTCTGTCTGTTTACCTGTCCTTCTGTGTGTCTGTCTCGCTGTCTGTCTGTGCGTATGTCCGTTGGTCTGTCTGTTTACCTGTCCTTCTGTGTGTCTGTCTCGCTGTCTGTCTGTGCGTATGTCCGTTGGTCTGTCTGTTTACCTGTCCTTCTGTGTGTCTGTCTCGCTGTCTGTCTGTGCGTATGTCCGTTGGTCTGTCTGTTTACCTGTCCTTCTGTGTGTCTGTCTCGCTGTCTTTCTGTGCGTATGTCCGTTGGTCTGTCTGTTTAACTGTCCTTCTGTGTGTCTGTCTCGCTGTCTGTCTGTGCGTATGTCCGTTGGTCTGTCTGTTTACCTGTCCTTCTGTGTGTCTGTCTCACTCTCTGTCTGTGCGTATGTCCGTTGGTCTGTCTGTTTACCTGTCCTTCTGTGTGTCTGTCTCGCTGTCTGTCTGTGCGTGTGTCCGTTGGTCTGTCTGTTTACCTGTCCTTCTGTGTGTCTGTCTCGCTGTCTGTCTGTGCGTGTGTCCGTTGGTCTGTCTGTTTACCTGTCCTTCTGTGTGTCTGTCTCGCTGTCTGTCTGTGCGTGTGTCCGTTCGTCTGTCTGTTTACCTGTCCTTCTGTGTATCTGTCTCGCTGTCTGTCTATGCGTATGTCCGTTGGTCTGTCTGTTTACCTGTCCTTCTGTGTGTCTGTCTCGCTGTCTGTCTGTGCGTATTTCCGTTGGTCTGTTTGTTTACCTGTCCTTCTGTGTGTCTGTCTCGCTGTCTGTCTGTGCGTATGTCCGTTAGTCTGTCTGTTTACCTGTCCTTCTGTGTGTCTGTCTCGCTGTCTGTCTGTGCGTATGTCCGTTGGTCTGTCTGTTTACCTGTCCTTCTGTGTGTCTGTCTCGCTGTCAGTCTGTGCGGATGTCCGTTGGTCTGTCTGTTTACCTGTCCTTCTGTGTGTCTGTCTCGCTGTCTGTCTGTGCGTATGTCCGTTGGTCTGTCTGTTTACCTGTCCTTCTGTGTGTCTGTCTCGCTGTCTGTCTGTGCGTATGTCCGTTGGTCTGTCTGTTTACCTGTCCTTCTGTGTGTCTGTCTCGCTGTCTGTCTGTGCGTACGTCCGTTGGTCTGTCTGTTTACTTGTCCTTCTGTGTGTCTGTCTCGATGTCTGTCTGTGCGTATGTCCGTTGGTCTGTCTGTTTACCTGTCCTTCTGGCCGTGAAGTAATGATTATTGGCCGAAGGATGGCAGGAGATAACCATTAGGGCTACAAGGTGTGTCGCTCTTCTCGCGATGTAAAGGCGCTTATTATTTAAGACTGAACTCATAATAATTGAAATCACGAAATCACGCTAAAGTCTTCACTGCGTGGCGACTTAATAGTGGTTTCAAACACAATGACTGTCATGGGAACCATTGGGAAGTCTTCTTCAACTTCATTTGCAGTTGATGGCACGAGTTTACTTTTAAGGCTGAATGTTCGTCTCTATTTCTGTCCTTCCCATTGTCTGTCTCGCTGTCTGTCTGTGCGTATGTCCGTTGGTCTGTCTGTTTACCTGTCCTTCTGTGTGTCTGTCTCGCTGTCTGTCTGTGCGTATGTCCGTTGGTCTGTCTGTTTACCTGTCCTTCTGTGTGTCTGTCTCGCTGTCTGTCTGTGCGTATGTCCGTTGGTCTGTCTGTTTACCTGTCCTTCTGTGTGTCTGTCTCGCTGTCTGTCTGTTCGTATGTCCGTTGGTCTGTCTGTTTACCCGTTCTTCTGTGTGTCTGTCTCGCTGTCTGTCTGTGCGTATGTCCGTTGGTCTGTCTGTTTACCTGTCCTTCTGTGTGTCTGTCTCGCTGTCTGTCTGTGCGTATGTCCGTTGGTCTGTCTGTTTACCTGTCCTTCTGTGTGCCTGTCTCGCTGTCTGTCTGTGCGTATGTCCGTTGGTCTGTCTGTTTACCTGTCCTTCTGTGTGTCTGTCTCGCTGTCTGTCTGTGCGTATGTTCGTTGGTCTGTTTGTTTACCTGTCCTTCTGTGTGTCTGTCTCGCTGTCTGTCTGTGCGTATGTCCGTTGGTCTGGCTGTTTACCTGTCCTTCTGTGTGTCTGTCTCGCTGTCTGTCTGTGCGTACGTCCGTTGGTCTGTCTGTTTACCTGTCCTTCTGGCCGTGAAGTAATGATTATTGGCCGAAGGATGGCAGGAGATAACCATTAGGGCTACAAGGTGTGTCGCTCTTCTCGCGATGTAAAGGCGCTTATTATTTAAGACTGAACTCATAATAATTGAAATCACGAAATCACGCTAAAGTCTTCACTGCGTGACGACTTAATAGTGGTTTCAAACACAATGACTGTCATGGGAACCATTGGGAAGTCTTCTTCAACTTCATTTGCAGTTGATGGCACGAGTTTACTTTTAAGGCTGAATGTTCGTCTCTATTTCTGTCCTTCCCATTGTCTGTCTCTCTGTCTGTCCTTCGCTCTTTGTAGCCGTTTTATCATGTGCATGTTTGTTCTTGTCTGTGTCTATGTGTCCAAGAGTATTTACGTAAGAGTGTGTCGGGCGGTCTACACTTAAGTCTGTTTGTTTATTCGCCTGCCAACTTGTCGCTCTGTGTGTTTGTCCCTCTGTCTGTCTGCCCGTAAGTCCGTTGGGCTGTCCGCCTGACAAGCTGTCTGCCTGTGTGCCTGTCCGTCTGTCTGTCTACGCGTAAGTCTGTTGATCTGTCCGCCTGTCTGCCTTTCTGTTCATCTGCCTCCCGGCCTGTCCCTCTACCTGTCCTTCTCTCTGTCTAGGCGTAAGTCTGTTGATCTACCGCCTGCCTGTCTGTTCGTATGCCTCCAGGTCTGTCCGTCTGCCTGTCCTTCTCCCTGTCCAGGCGTAAATCTGTTGGTCTCTCCGTCTACGTACCTGTCTGTCATTGTGTCTATCAGTCTCCTTTCGACCATGTCTGCTGGACGTGTGACTTCCCGTTGGCCATGATTGCCATTAGAGTAACATTAGGCGATAGGAGAATAGAGACGCATCAACCCCCTGTGTGCTGCATTGATGTATACTTGAGTTGACTCTCGGCCATCTAAATACCAGGCGAACCCTGCTTCACCGAGTCCCCGGACTTCGAAACGCCATTTAAAGATATCCGATACTCACCTCTGATAATTAGCGACGCAACTCATTGTACTAGCCAGATGCGCGTATTTACTTGACCTCGGCCCAGCCCTCACACCGCCCCTCTTGCATGGCGGGTCTTTGTCTAGCTTGGATGTTTGAGGTTAATAGGTGCGATATACTTATACTGAAGTCTTCCTGGAAATTTGCCTTTCGACCCCAACCTAACTTGCGTGGCGGGGTGAGCGCAGGGTGGGGTGGGTAGTCCCGGCGGTTTCAATCGATGTCCATTGGAACTTCAGAAATTGATCTGTGGGTATGCATTCTGGACAAACAAACACAAACGCATAAATATATAAATAAATACATGAATATTTATATGAATTGGGGCGCGGTGGTGTAGTGGTGGCGTCGTTGCCTTGAAGCCGGAAGGTTCGAGGTTCGAATCCACCTCTCCGCGTAAGGACCTTGGGCAAGTCCTTCACTCACAATTGCTCAGCGCTTCGGCGTGAAACTCCGGTGCAGTGTCCGCTCTGCATTCGGGAGCACCTCTGAGTAGTAGGAGCATGAATGGGCGCTATAACAAGTACGCATACAAACAAACAAACGAATATGTTATAGATACGTACATACATACATACATACATACATACATACATACATACATACATACATACATACATACATACATACATACATACATACATACATACATACATACATACATACATACACACACACACACACACACACACACATACATACACACACACACATACATACATACATACATACATACATACATACATACATACATACATACATACATACATACATACATACATACATACATACATACATACATACATACATACATACATACACACACAGACAATTCTGCTAGACAAAGTCGTTCAGCGAAGATACATGGTTTTGACACTTGGCCTACATGCAGGATTCGAAGAAAAAAGCTAAACGGTATATTTCGTCCAGCAATAATATTCCGATGGTTCATGCGTTTTATGAGTGTAGGACATTTCCCCCCCTGGACAAAACCCCCCGGACAAAAACCCCCGGACAAAACCCCCGGACAATTCCCCCCAGGGTAGGACAATTCCCCCTTGTCGAACATATTGCATGTAAGTGGTATTACTATAAAACGGCGGTCATAAGTACACAAGTTGGATTGATGAAAAGATTTCTTGCTAAATAGAAGCCGGATTGATGCAAAATAATTTTTACTTAAATGGAAGCTGGATTGATGAAAATGGTCGTGCTTAAATAGAAGCTGGATTGATGGAATTATTCTCGCTTAAATTGGAGCGGGATTGATGGAAATGTTCTTGCTTAAATGGAAGCTGGATTGATGAAAATATTCTCGCTTAAATTGGAGCTGGATTGATGAAAATGTTCATGCTTAAATGGAAGCTGGATTGATGAAAATATTCTTGCTTAAATGGAAGCTGGATTGATGAAAATGGTCTTGCTTAAATAGAAGCTGGATTGATGGAATTATTCTCGCTTAAATTGGAGCGGAATTGATGGAAATGTTCTTGCTTAAATGGAAGCTGGATTGATGAAAATATTCTCGCTTAAATTGGAGCTGGATTGATGAAAATGTTCATGCTTAAATGGAAGCTGGATTGATGAAAATATTCTTGCTTAAATGGAAGCTGGATTGATGAAAATATTCTTGCTTAAATTGGAGCGGGATTGGAGCGGGATGGATAAAAATAATTGTTATTTAAATAGAAGTTGGATGAAACGCATTTTTGCCTAAATGGCAGCAAAGGGGGAATTGTCCGGAGGTTAATGTCCTAGGCTAAATCAGGGGGAATTGTCCGGGGGTTTTGTCCGGGGGGTTTTGTCCGGGGGTTTTGTCCAGGGGGGAATGTCCGCGCCCCGCGTTTTATGGCTGCCTATGAGTTGAGGCCCGCTATACTCTGTTGCATGTAGGCCTACAGTACCACACGACGCTTGTTTTTCTATTTTTGCAATAATTATGTGCTTCTGTTATTTTGTGCTGTTCATTATCAATGGCATCTTTAAGACCAAGCTATCATTTATTGTGCACCAATGGTTTCATTTTTTGTATAGCATTTAAAACTAACATAAGTAATTGCTGTACCTACAATGCTATTGCTATGAGATCAAATGTAGTAACAGTAATGATTATAGAGATAATCAAACTACCTTCATCCACAATGGTTTTAAGATCCAAATATTATTGTCTTGATTATCTGTATTACTGTGATAATAATAGTTTCAATGCTGGATATGATTTTTTTAAATGTATTCCTTCCTGTCCTCTCTATCGCGTCTGTCATCTTTATGGACTCAAAATCCGTCCTTACTCTGACGCTGGTACCGACGACCTTACTCCTCAGCTAGGCCTACATGTTGCTAACCACGCAACCATAAACATTCCGATCTCTATCCCTTTTTCCTACACCTATATCTATATTGACCCGGACAGGAATATTGACCCAGATATTCATTCATTTCGAGAATTTATATAGCGTCTTCGAAAGAAACCTACTCAGTGGCGTTCCCAGCCCAGTCATAGCTAAAAAGTAGGATTTGAGCGTCTTAAAAAGGAATAGGTAATCAGCCTAAGCTTAAGTCGCAAGGACTGCCCAGAGTTTCCACTATTGTCAGATAAGTTTGTATGTGCACTTGTTATAGCGCCCCCTTCAAATCCGCTACTCAGAGGCTCACCCAACAGCTGCGCGGACACGCTGAAGCGCTGAGCAATTTTGCTCTAGGACCATTGCCAATAGGCTGATTGCTCATAGGCTTATTGCTCATAGGCCTATTGTTCATATGGCTCATTGGTCATAGGGTCTATTGGTCATAGACTCTTTGGTCATAAGTCCAAAATAAACGAATTTAAGCATTATGTTTAAAACAAATTATACCGTTGGCGATAGGGGTGACCTTCTTCACGCCTTAGCTTGTGCTTATCAATTAGGGACAATTAGCGTTGGTAGACTAATACAATAAATGTGAATGAAGAAACTTGCGAAGATATTTACTTGAAGGCGTGAACTGACTTGTTCGAACCGTTCGTTGCTCAATAATTATAAAGTCCAGTTTTCTTTAAAAATGTACTCATTAATTAATGTAATTAATGTGAGCAATTACATGACCTAGTAAATGTTTCTTTCTATTTCAATCAGTGTTTTCTTTTCTATAACTTCACTCGAATAATTTAAATTGTAAATTATTATGACCAATCAGCCTATGAGCAATAAGCCTATGACCAATGGGCCCCATGACCAATACACCCTGTGACCAATGAGCCATATGACCAAAAAGACGGTGCGCGGACGATTGATCACCGGACGGTTGATCACCGGACGGTTGATCACCGGACGATTGATCACTGCGGACGTTTGATCATCGACCGATTGATCACCGGACGATTGATCAATGATCATCGGACGATTGATCACCGGTCTAGTGCTCAATGCAATTAATTTTATTAACTATGGATGAAAGAGAAATGTCGTAGGCCTAATTACCGCTAGTAAGGATAAATATTTATATAAAACGATATGACACAGACTCAATCTACCACATAATGCATTAAATTTGTAATGAAATTATAAAAGGTGAAATGTGAAAATATACTGAAACGGCAAGCGTTATTAAACTGGTAACTAATCAGATAAATCTGCAACTACACGCAAGTAGGTTATAAGTAAGAGCATTTGTTTATCCTTTTTACAAAACCCTTACAAGAACTGAGGATTTTGGGTAAAGCATAAGACAAACCAATCAGGCCTGATTTGACGTAGCACTTTGATGGACTGTGTTAGGCCTTTAATCGTAAAGAACAAAAGGCGTTTATTTGGATGCGTACTTAATAATTATTCTGATGTGCTATCACCGGGTGTGTGTAGCCTATATTTAAGAATTAGCCTATATTTAAGAATTAACAGAAGCCGACGATGTTTATCTTTACTAGCGGTAATTACGATATTTCTCTTTCATCCTCAGTTAATAAATTGCAGTGACCACTAGACCGGTGATCAATCGTCCGGTGATCAATCGTCCGGTGATCAACCGTCCGGTGATCAACCGTCCGGTGATCAATCGTCCTTGAACCAAAAAGACCTATGACCAATAGACTATATGGGCAATAAGCCATATGAGCAATAAGCCTATGAGCAATAAGCCTATGAGCAATAGTCCGTACACCGAGCAATTGCGAGTGAAGGACTCGTCCAAGATCCTTTCGTGGCGACTTGAGGTGGATTCGAACCTGCAACCCTCCGTCTGCAAGGCAACGAACATACCCACTACACCACCACGACCCACAATATTGATCACTTCCCATCTTTGCTATCCTCGATCACTATTCCAAACCTAAAACCAAATAAAAGCTTAATTAGTGTCTTATCAACCGAACACTTGTGCGGCGCTTAGTACCTGTCATCATCATCATCATCATCGTCATCATCATCATCATCATCATCATCACCATCATCGTCATCGTCATCGCCATCGTCATCGTCATCGTCGTCACCGTCACCGTCACCATCACTATCACCATCAAGAAACAAGGGACTAGTACCCGTAGGTATTCAATGCCATACATTGTATATCCTCGTTATTCCTCGCCATTTTTGTCTTGCCAAGGCCCCATGTGCCAGGTCTTGTATTTGCACTCCGCACCAGTCTGTTATGTTGTCCAGCCATTCCTTGTGTGGTCTACCCCTCCTGTTTACTCCCTCCATTCTTCCGAGCATCACCCTCTTTAATGTCTGTCATCATTCATTCTGCATATGTAGCCTGTAACTTTCCCAAAAATAGGAACCTATAGCATGAAACTTTGTATTATAAGCTTGCTCATCCTGACCTCATCCTTGACTCTCTGAATGACAAACTTCTTAGCTATTGAAACAAAAGTCATACTTTAGTCACCAGAAAAGTCAGAATATACAAAATTAAACTGAAACCATGATTATCCAATATCCATGTCCTTGGTTACAATAATATCATTTTAAGACACACTTAAACGGTATTTGATTGAGTCACTGCGTGAACAGTTGATATGCATAATTTAATCTGATCTATTATGCGTATCTCGTGTTATAACTTATATTCGGGTATGCACTTGTTCTTTTCTGCACCTTCACACAGCTTTAACTTGTTCTGATTCATGCTTTAATGGTAGCTCACAATCATTGAGCATTAAAAAGTTTAACTACATTATATTCTCCAGCTTCTTGATGACCCAGAAAAAACTAGGGCCTATTGCCCATAATAATATCCCCATTAGACTTTTAAGCCTAAATACACTATTTACTTTAGAAATATATGCTGAATCCATTGCTTTATTGCAATTTCAGATTAAATATTCGGGCATAATCTTGAATGACCATCTCAATAACTGGCATCCTCACAATAGTCAAAAATAGAGTTGCTAAATCAATAGGAATTATGAAAAGGCTTAAAATATATAATTCTTCTTCCCTGTACACTTAAAGCACTCTACAACGCTTCTATTCTACCGTACTTCCACCATGTAATCATAATTTGGTCGGAGGTTATAAAACATTGCTCCAACTTATACATAGCCTATATTATGTATACTCAAGAAAAGAGCTGTTAGAATAATTAAGGCTCCCACTACTTGACAGAATCATCTGGTCTTTTAAAAAACCTTAACCCTCAGACTACCAAGTTTTTTGTGATATGAGCTACCAAGAGGGGTGGTGGTTGCCAGTTCCACCACCCAGGATTTTGAGTTTGGTTTGAAATATCATGTCTTGCAATAAAGCAATGGATTCAGCATATATTTCTAAAGTAAATAGTGTATTTAGGCTTAAAATTGCGCAACGTTTTACATGGTAACTCGTCTGTTCCACACAACGCGTACATTTGGATAAACAAATATTGGATTCTGTGTGCTATGAACATGATTTATGTATACAAGAATAGTTTACATTGCAATGAGGCCTGTAACTCTTTCAATTAGGTATCCGTTGCCTGAACTCTCTGAACTGCTCTAAGCTAGCCTACAAAAAACATTTACATAAAGCCTGCTAACCACATGTTACGAGTTTACGACATAGCGTAAGCCACGGTGTCGTTTCTTGTTTCCCGTTGCTTCTCCACTCAGTCTTACTATAGTGAGAATGACTAGATAAACCGTTGAGCTTCTTCTCCTCATGATTCGGTCGACATTTTCCATGCTGTTACAATATTCTTAAACCTGCCTGACTTTGTCTGGTAAAAGCTATCATTTGCTATGCATAATACTTGTCCTACCAAATGTGTATTGTAAATGTATTTTCCACATAATCGATTCCAATAAATTTGATTTTATTAGAAAATTATAATAGCGACAAGGGATACACATAAATTTTTAAACCTTTTATTGGAAGCAGAATTTAATTTAATTGATTGCAATACCCTTAGCAATTCAGCATCGGCATTGACAGCTGATGTAGCCTAGTTGGCTACATTAGTTAGACCAAGGGCTCTTCGTGTATAATTAATATCCATAGGTCTTTGTGTTAAACATGAGCCATAGGCCTATACATGTTGATTATTGAACACGACATCTATGCAGTATTTTTCTAGGCATCAGTAGGAAGTCCTCCCAGAAAAGAAATTTCTCACAAATTGGACAAAATGATAATAGTTTTAGTTGTTTACAACTTTACATTACTTTATTGCACGAACTCTTCTTATAGCCTACACCCTTATATTATTTACTATTATATGATTGTAATGTTATTATCAATATTATATTATAGTATACCAGCTGGGGTAGCCAGCGTTGCTTGGGAAATTTAAGATACGCCTCGCTCCCGGCCAATCCCCTATTTCCCCACCCTCATTTCGCCCAAAAAGGCTCTTAAGTGCTGTTATACGCCGAGCAAATTTTTGTCTAGGGTAATGACCTCTGTTGTCATAGACCCTGGTCAAAACACCTCTTTGTCCCCCGAGTCAGGACTGCCATGGCTCAATCCAGAGTGATCTGGATTGAGCCATGGCTCAATCCAGATCATTTGCCTGCATTGGTCCCACCATATGGAATGGCCTTCCCCCATCAGTTCGCTCTGCCATTCTCTCTGGTAGTGTATCCTTATCTTTCTCTCGTCTAAAAACTTGCCCTTTTTCTCGGAGTTAAACGCACTGGGAGCGCTTCTGAAAGGTTTTTGCTGCGAGAAGCGCTTTATAAATGGTCAGATAAGATAAGATAAGAAATCGGATCCATCCATCCATCCTCACTCCTATTAGGCTATTCCCCACTTATTATCCCCATCTCACTCACCCAACGGCTCCCTAACCCGCCGGCCCTCCTTGCCTCCACCTCAATGGGGTACTCGGCATTGCCCGGTAAATTTCGGTTTTGGGCCACCCGAACCTGTATCAACAGCCCGCTCCTAACACCACCCACCCAACTCCACTATACTCCGACTTCCACCGGGTACCAGTTCCTCTGCGGTTTATAACCTCTGCGGTTTATAAGGGACCAATGTCCGTGAAATTTCTTTTTACCGGAAATTCTTTTCTCTCCCTCAATAGTACCCTGTTCCCCACCTGGCCACTTTCGGGGCGAGGTCTGTGTTGGGTCGGGAGAGGGGACCCCGGTAGCACTCTGTCTAGCTGCAATTTTTCAGGTGAATAGCTGTGAAACTATGGCGACAGAATGAAAATAGCAAAAATTAGGGTTTTTGCTCCCACCCTGCTCCCATGGTGGGAGAGATTCGCCAACCCCTCCACTGGGTGGCTCTGATGGCCCTGTATCTATAGGTGCAAAGTTTCAGATCAATAGCTTCGAAACTGTGGGCGTGCAATCTGGACAAACATACATGCATACAATAACATAATATACAATTATTCATGGTCACATTCTCCTTTGTATATAATAATTATAGATGATACTGTCATATTGTTCTTTATGAATATGATTAACTGCTAATAATTTTTTGTACTAATACTATTTCTTAAAACTACAATAAATAACATGACATTTCCTCTAGAAAAATTTGACAAAATGATAAGTTTTAGTTGCTGTTTACATTATTGATTTACATGAATTCTTATACTATACCCTGATATTATTTACTACTAGCTGGGGTACCCGGCGTTGCCCGGGAAATTTAGCATTCGATCCGCTCCGGCCACAACTCCACCACACAACACCCCACTACACTCCGACCTCTATACCAGTACGCCACCGGAGAAATTTGGGGGTGACGAAAATTTCCACTCCATCCCGCCCCCACCCCAACCCCCTCCCACCCCCACCACCCCACTCCACCCCACCCCACCTCCCACTCCATCCCTTTCCACCCTACCCCACCCCTCCATCCCAACCCCACTCCACCCCCACCCCAACCCCCACCCCATCCCCAACCACCACCCCTAGACCCCCTACGCCACCCCACCACCTCCACCCCTCACCTCCATCCCACCCGTCCACCTCCACCCCACTTTGAACACTTCTAAAACGATAAAAGTCACTGCTTTTATACGTGGCAAGCGAATGAAAATTTATAACAAAAATCGCACCCTGGCCCCCATGGTGGTAGAGATTTGCTAACCACTGATCCGGGTGGTTCTGATGGACCTCTATCTAGTAAAAAATTCCAAATCAATAGCTGAAATTTTTTGAAAAACATTTGGGGGATTTCGCTCCCCACCCTAGCCCCCATGGTGGTAGAGAATCGCCAGCCCCTCGACTTAGTGTATCATGCCGAGACCTACACGGTAGTGAAGGTTTGGAGTGAAAAGCTCAAAAACTGTGAGCGTGCATTCTGGACAAATATACAAACATACAAACAAACATAGCCAAGTCCTTTCTTATAGATATAGATTATGATTACAATGCTATTATTTATTTTTGTAATTTATGATTATTATGAATACAATTTACTATTAATATTTGTACGAATATTATTTGTGCAAATTTTAACGTTAAATTTTATACAACTTAGTGACTTGTCTTCAATTTTAAACTCTCAAATACGAATTTTTTGGTTCCTTTAAACACTTTGTAAAACAACATCATTGCTAGATGGCTTCCCAATTTTGGAATTTTTTCTTCGTTTGTGTACCATGTGTTGCAATTTCTGCTAACTGTGTTCTGGTCAGCAATTCGAACAGGACCGTCTCGAGTAAAAAGGGAAAAGCTGATTTCATTGCAAAAGAGTAGGCTTGTATAATTATACTGCCGTGTCCACTGTCCTGTCTGCAATAATTATTTTCCATCAATTAGAGTAGTCAAACAGCAGTAAAACTGAGCTGCTGAACTTGATACATTGAGAAAAAATAACTGCAGTACTGTTAATTATATCTATTGAAATCTTAAACCATTCATTTTATCGGCAGTGAAATAAGAAAGTAATATTGATAAGATGACACATTAAAATGCTACCATTACAATGTGAAATTCAAGAAGAATTGTTATTACTGTATTATTTTATTGAACTCTTTGAGAACTGTAATCAGCAATGTAGGCCTAACAGTAGAGCAATGTTTGTTAAGAGAACATCTTAAAATGTTACTGTTACAATGTGGAAACTTAGGTTGAAATTGCTGCTATTTTAAATATATTTACTGACGCCTTAGACCACTCTTGTCGCACTGAAATAGCAGAGCAACTTTGTTAGGATGGCAGCTTAAAATTCTGGCATTTCAATTGCACTGTGAAATTCAACAAATTTCTTATGAGAGGAGCGCATCCCCACCTCGAAGCCTCCCTGTCCGGCTCTATGCGCCGCTGCGATCGTCCGCCGGACTCTCGTTTATTCCCCCACCCGAAAGACAGACCCCATTGATCCTCCCCACGTGAGGAAACTAGATTAAACACTGCATCTACATGTATGTCTCTACGTCATTACACACATACATACACGCTCACACACAGGTCAGGAGCACAAGGGGTTGGCACCCATAGCAGCCATTATCTCTCCTGGCGCTACGCTTCAATCGGATAAACAAAGCCAGGCAGCGGGGGACGAACAAAACCTCATCATTAACGGTGTACGGTTCAAACTCAACATCACATGATGCGCCCATAGGCCTAATGGGGGCTTTGAAAGTTGTTCAATAACAAACCACTGCCCATGGCTAGGAGTCTATAATAATTGACTCTCTCTTATAACTTCCTTTTAAAAGCTGTACTTTTGAAAACAAAATTGAAAGACAGATCTGAAGAGGAAACAGATCGTCTGATGACTCTGAGGCACTTCATGTGATAGTAACATGCGCGCGTCAATTGTAAGAGGTGCTCAGAGAACGGCAGTATGCTATCAAGAGTGACAGCAAAATCAGGAACATTAGAAGAAACAGTGAAGTTATTGAGGTCAGGAGTGGGAGGCCAGGCTTAAGGAGCTGTTATTTTGCACCAAACCAGATCAGTTTTGTCCATGGGTGGAGACTTCGAAGGGGGGCAGAGAGAGGGTCTGCCAAGGGTTTTGGTGTGGGTACGGAGGTGCTTATATCCCATCACAATATTTCTGAAATATTTCGTAATTATCTTTATGAATGTTCATTCATAATGAGCAATTTTGTTGAGATGACAGCTTGAAATCCGACCATTATGGTATGGAAATGAACTTTTATTGATAATGGTGGTATTTATTGAAGTCTTAAACCACGTCTCTGAGCACTGAAGTCAGGGTGAGAATTGCCGGGGGGGTTGGGGGGTTTCGACCCCCAGTCTTTCTTAGAGCCCCATGTTAAAGTATGTTTTTTACACCCCAATTCCAAGTGGATAATGGTCCAACCCCCCCAGTTATTTTTCCACAATTCTCACACTGACTGAAGTCCTAAGTAATTTTGTCAAGATGACAGCTTAAAAAGCTATGGTTATAGTGTGCAATTCCCAAAACTTGCAAGCATTTGGAGGCGACATTCTGAAGTCTTTAACCATGACTATCGGCATTGAAAAATTAGCAATTTGATTAAGCTGAGAGCTTAAAAGCAACCATTACAGTGTGGAAATTACAGAAATTTAAGCAAATGGGAGGGGATATTTATTGAAGTATAAAGCCATGCCTTTCAGCGTTGCAATGATGAGAACTATTGCTGAGATGACAACCTAAAAGGCTAAAACACTACCCTTACAGAGTGCAACTAAAAAAAATTATAAACAATGGGGGTGGATATTCATTGAAGTCTTAGACCACATCTCAGAGCACTGAAATCTGAATAATTTCAGTAAGAAGTGCAAATCCCAAAATTTGTGTGCAAACATTTTTGGGAGTCGACACTCTGAAGTCTTAAACTATGATATTATCATCATTGAAAAAATTAGCAATTTGACTAAGTTGACAGCTTAACATGCTGCCATTAGCAGTGGCCTAGCAAGGTGTTTGGGTGGCACCTCTGCAGGGTTTCGGTGGTGGGCCCTTCATTGCCTTCAATGCTCTAACCCCCTCGATTTCAAACAAAAGGCTGCGCAAAGCCGCCTGGCCCTTTTGCTATAGACACCAAGTGCATATATATGGCACTCGAAATTAAATATAAAATAGTTATTAAGCTTATTACAATTTTTTTATTATATTCTCCCATTTATCTTTATAAAATATTTTTTATTTCTTCAGTCTAACAGAAAATTGAATTAGAGCTTGAGCCAATCACACTTTTGAGAGTGTAGGCCTATACTCCGAACATGTAGGCTAGACTTGATTAAGTTCTGAATACTCAGAAAGTAATACTCAGAAAGTAAAAATTGACTCTGACCGTCGGGGGCCCCTGTACAGCCAGAGACCCTTGTGCACTGCACAGGCTGCACGCCCTTTTACTAGGCCACTGGCTATTAGTGTGTGTAAATGACAAGAATTTAAGTAAATAGTATGAGGCATTTATCGAAGTCTTAAACACATTTCTTTCAGAAATGCAATAATGAGAAATGTTTTTGAGATGACAGCCTAAAATGCAACCTTTATGGTGTGCAAATTACAAAGAAATAAACAATTTGAAGTCTTAAACCACGACTCTCAGCACTGAAATGATGGGCAATTTCGCTAAATGACAGTCTAAGATGTTACCATTACATTGTGAACATTAAAAAATTGTAAACATGGGTGCATGGGGACAGGTTTGAAGTCTTAATTCATGACTCTCAGCACTGAAATGAAGGGTGATTTGGTTATAGGCCTAATGACAGCCTAAAATGCTACCAAAACAGTGTGGAAATTTTTAAAATTCGAAATTTTGGAGGGGTATACATCACCTTCCCCAAATCCATTTCCCTGCTCGGCGTTTCGCGCCTCGGCGATCGTCCCTAGACCGCTCGTCCGTCACCCCTCAAAGTCAGGACCAAGTCTCCGCCCATGGTTGCGTATTAGTGGAATCAGGGCAAAGTCAGTTGACCTACATCCATGATAATGAAGTTGAAGATGATGATGAAAATACGACGACGACGACGATGATGATGATAATGACGATGATAACAATGACGATTTCAATGGCACCGTAACACAGCCATGCCGTTACAAGGGCGCCTGACAACAACGACGACGACGACGACTAGAATGATGGTGATGATGATGATGATGATGATGATAACGATGATGATGATGATGATGACCCTGATTATAACACAAATTTTAGTTATTACACTATATTTTGACGACGAACTTGAAGATAAATATGACGATGAAGATAAATATGATGATGAAGATAAATATGATGATGAAGATAATTATGATGATTGTGATTATGATGACTGTGATTGTGATGATGACGATTGTGAAGATGATGACAGTGATGATGATGATTGGTGGTTGTGGTGGTAGTGGTGGTGGTGGTGAGGTGATGGTGATGGTGGTCGTGGTGGTGGTGGTGGTGCAGGATGTGGTGGCGCCATAACGATGCCAAGCCGTTACAAGAGAGCCTGATGATGATGACGATGAAGACGATGACGACGACGACGACGATGATGATGATGATGATAACAAGGACGATTTCTATTGCGCCATAAAACAGCCATGCCTTTTCAAGGCGCCTAACGATGATAATCATGATGATTTTTACGACGACGACGATTATGACGATAACGGTGATGGTGATGAAAACAAATTGTGATAATGACAATGAGGATGAATATAATGTGAATGAAGATGATGATGATGATGATGCTGATGATGATGATGACGACGACGATGATCTATTGTATTGTTGCTGCTGCTGCTCATGTTATTGTTGCAATGGTTTCTATTGCTGTCGTTTTTGTTGCTGGTGATGATGATGGCAGCGTTGGTGGTGGTAAATTATTATTATTAGAATGTTGACAACGATGATGATGATGATGATGATGATGACGATGATGATGATGATGATGATGATGATGATGATGATGATGATGATGATGATAACAATTACGAATTTTATGGCGCCGTAAAACAGCCATGCCATTTCAATGCACCTGACGATGACAATGATGATGATGATGACGGTGTTGTTGCTGTTGCTCAGGCTGTTGTTGTAGTTGTTGTTGCTCTTGTTGTTGCTGTTGTTGCTGGTGGTGAATGCAATAATCATGAGAATGATGATGATGATGATGATGATGATGATGATGATGATGATGATGATGGTGGTGGTGGTGATGATGATGATGATGATGATGATGATGATGATGATGATGATGATGATGATGATGATGATGATGATGATGATGATGATGATGATGATGATGATGATGATGATGATGATGATGACGACGATAACGATGATGACGATGAGGACGGTTATGACGATGATGACGATGATGACGATGATGATGATGATGACAACGACATCCATGCCCAATCCCTTCTCTGTTAGGCGTAACGTGCTTTAGCGATTGTCGCGAGATGGTCGTTGGTTGTCTCACGAAATCTTGGCTTCAAGAGGGGGGTGTAAATTAGGCACTATTATTGGGAGATGCCCAGAAGTTCTGTGAGGCATCTGTCAGCGTCCACCCCGACCCCACAACAGCGTCTATCTCCCCTGGCTTGGCCGGTCGAACAGTCATGTGTTGATAATCAGTTGGAGGTCGCCTAAACGTCATTAGCGTCATACTGAGTCCGTCCACCCGTGTGAAGATCTGCCCAGCTGTGGGTGTTGTTCTCACCGTCTGTATGCATGTCTATCTGTCCGTATAAATGTCTTTCCGTCTGCCGTCCTGATGTGTGTCTATCTTAGGCTATCTAGACGTCTTGGCTATATGTTTGTATGTCTGCATGCCTGTATGTTAGGAGGAGAATAACTATTAATCAGGGCGGGTCTAGGGGGGCCAATCTCGTTATGGCCCCCAATTGAAATTTTAACAGAACTTGACCCCTCTCATTACTCAATGCGTCGTATGAAAGAAGGTTTTGCCTTTTCTCAACTAATTTCAAGTCAGTTTTAAAGATATTAACCTCCTTCATTTTGGTGACGACGACCATGATGATGGACGGACGAACACGCAGACAAGCATACAGACAGACAGACAGACAGGCAGACAGACAGACTGACAGACGGACAGACAGACAGATAGACAGGCAGGCAGACAGAAGACTGACAGACGACGGACGAACAGACAGACAAGCATACAGACAGGCAGACACAGCGGCAGACAGGCAAATAGACAGGCAGACAGACAGGCAGACAGATAGACTTGCAGACAGATAGACATTCAGGCAGACAGACTGACAGACGGACAGACATATAGACAGACATATAGACAGAAGACTGACAGACGGACGGACAGACACAGAGGCAGACAGACGGACAGACAGACAGGCAGACAGACTGACAGACGGACAGACAGACAGATAGACAAACATATAGACAGAAGACTGACAGACGGACATTTATGCTGGGTCACCCTGTATATATATTATATATACAGACACAGACGCGGACAGATGGACAGACAGATAGACAGGCAGGCAGACAGACAGATAGACAGACATGCAGACAGGAGACTGACTGACAGACGGACGGACGAACACGCAGACAAGCATACAGACTGTTCCGGGCATATAATTAAAACCTAAACTAGTATCAGTTCGACTTTTAGAGCTAATACAAGAGTGAAATGCCTTTAATTTGATGCATTAAGTATAAATAAATGTTAAAAATTGACGAAGTTATAGGCGTCCAAAGTCTGGACATTTATGCTGGGCCACCCTGTATATATGAATATATATGTATATATATATATATATGTATATATATAATATATATATATATATATATATATATATATATATATATATATATATATATATAGTCTAGTACGTCGCCCTATCTAATTTTTTACTTTGAGCGGACCAGTGACCACGTCTGTAATAATTATTGCTTCGACTAGGCCTATCACACAGTCCTCACCACCATCCTAAAGACTGCCCGAACGCAATAATGATGATATGACGTAGACCTGGGAGTGACTTTGGTCAGCTAATCTGACCCCACTTGACCCTAAAGTGACTTGAGGTCGACTTGAAGTCGACTTCTCGGAGTCAAAACGACTTGACCCGACTTGGCAGAAAAACAACCGACTTCCGACTTGAAGTCGACTTCTGACATGGTAATAGCCATTAGCCTAGGTCTTACGGCTACTAATGCAAGAAGTCAAGCCAATTTTTCCTCGCAAGCATTAATTTCATATAGGCCTACCAATGATTAATAAGGCCTCACCACTTAATTGAAGCATGAATTTTTAAAAATTTTATTGAACCCATTTCATGACTATGTGTTTCAGTTTTAATAGCTTTAGGCTATATGTTGCTTTGGGCCATCTAGTAGCATAGACAATGCGACGGCAATTAAATTATTTGGCCTATGGATTTTAGCTTGTCCATTGTCTGTGATTATTCAGATTACACTCATTATTAATATTATTTTTTTATTATTAACATTGATATAAAATAAATTTGTAAAACGCTCAAGGTCTAAGATAAAATGGGGACCACGGACTGGTTGCACTGAGTGGCGTGTTATGATATAACATGATATATATGCAAATATCGTGAAAAGGAAGGAACATACTGGGAAACCAGAATTTCGTCTCACGTCGGAGAACCTAAGCGTCTGTGTGCAGCGTTCAACGATCTTCTGGGTGGTCGGCGTGACCGCGCTGGTCACTCTTCAACGGAGTTTACAGCAGACGATTTCCTGGCGTCATACACCACAAAGATCCTCGACGTTCGTCACTCCACGGAGAATGCTGCTCCTCCTCACTACCCTCCCACCGACTGTTGTCTGCCAGATCTGGACGAAGTCACCAGTGAGGAAGTGCGTCGCCTCATTCTTGCTTCTCCTGCCAAGTCATGTGAGCTGGACCCTCTACCGACCTTTCTGCTCCAGGAGCTAGTTGACGTCTTGCTACCACTCCTTACGGTCCTGTGCAACCGATCAATTCGGGAAGGTATCCTGCCATCGTCACAAAAGCAATCTATCTTGATCCCAGCATTTAAAGGAGACGACTTGGACCCAGCCAACCCGGTGAACTACAGACCGATTGCAAACGTCTCGTTCTTATCCAAGATCATTGAGAAGATGGTGGCGGGTCAGCTCATTGCGTACCTGGAGAGAAACAAATTACTTACACCTTTCCAATCCGGCTTCAGAAGGTTTCATTCCACCGAAACTCTGTTGCTCCGACTTCTATCTGACATCTATGGAGCCATCGACAGATCGGAACTGACCTTGCTCGCCCTTTTCGACGTCAGCGCAGCTTTTGATACTGTAGACCATGACATCCTACTTAAGCGGTTGAATGTTTCGTTTGGGTTGTCTGGTAATTTTCTGGAGTGGATCGGCTCTTTCCTGCATGGGCGCACTATAAGTGTGGTCCATGGCTCGACTAGGTCTCGGTGGGTCCCTGCCCCATATGGTTTGCCTCAGGGTTCAGTTCTTGGTCCACTCTTATACATAATTTATACCACTGGTCTCGACCTGCTTCTTGCAGAACATGGTGCCTTTAGCCAACTCTACGCTGATGACACACAGGCATACATGCACTGCCTCTCATCTAACGCTTCCTCTACAGTTAGGGCTATGAGTCAGGTGCTCATTGCCCTGAGAGCATGGATGGCATCAAACCGTCTTAGACTAAACCCTGCTAAGACTAAATTCATTTGGCTGGGCTCCAGGCAGCAGCTGTCTAAGCTTGATCTGATTCACCTCTCTGCTGAATTTCCCGACTATACTTTCTCCACCTCAGTCCGTGACCTTGGTGTTGTGCTAGACCAGGAACTTACTTTTGTACCTCACATTAATCGTCTCAGTCGCTCCTGTTTCTATCAGCTGCGCCAGCTTCGCACTGTCGCTCGCTCTCTCTCAACTGGTGCTGCAACTACGCTTGTACATTCCTTTGTCTCAGCTCGTCTTGACTATTGCCTATCCCTTTATGCTGGTTTACCATCTGGTCGATTATCTTCTCTTGACCGTATTCTGCGCGCTGCAGCACGCCTCATTGGTCATCTGCCCAAATTTGGTCATGTTACAAATTACATGCTGGAGGTTCTGCATTGGCTCCCAGTCCGTCAGCGCATCGAATACAGAATCTCGTCCTTAATACGGCGCTGCCAGCTAGGTCTTGCTCCATCTTACCTACTCGATCTTTGTCGGCCTGTGTTAAGTGCTCGGACT
>OX457041.1:1520122-1647622 GCA_949752735.1 Lumbricus terrestris | reverse complement strand
AACTTTAAGTTTGAACAGCTGTAACTTTTGCAAATATGAAAAGTTTCAAATGAAACTTTCAGGGATTGTTGGAAATTCATTCCCCTACAAATTGGGAAATTTTCGCAGAAAAAGTTCAATCGGCTGCGAAGATATCGCATTTTCCCCGGTGGTACGTTTTTTTTTGAGCCACCCTGTATATATTTGTATAAACACTATTTTTTCCTAACTAAAAACAGAGATGACATCCTCCAGAAGAATGCGTCAAAATGATAATAGTTTTTAGTTGCTGTTTACATCATCGCATTACGTGAACTGTTATAATAATATACCATAATTTATTATTTTCTATTTTATGGTTACAGTAATTTTTTACTATTATAATATATGAGACAATCCGGCTAAAATGAGTAAAACTTACTGTTAATTTTTGTGCAAATACTATTTTTGTACAACTGAATGGCTTCTCTCCAGTGCTATCCTTCAAATTTTAAACTGTCAGATTTCAAAATGTTTTGGTTCTATTATTTGAGCACCTAGTAAAACAACATCATTACTATATTGTGGCTTCCAGAGTTTGGTACCAGTAGTTTATTAGTTCTTGGTTGATTTGTGTGCCATATGATTTTGGAAAGTGTATCTTGGTCAGCAATTTAGGACCTTGGTTCAAATTGGGAAACAGGGATAAGGTGATTATTATAATAGTGCTTAAAATTCAGCTTATATAATCATGTTTGCTGTTATTCATTAGAATAACACAGCAACAGCAGAACTGAGCTGCTGAACTCGATACATAAAGATATTTTTATTGTGATTATAATTATATATTATATATATATACATATATATATATTGAAATCCTAAAACACTTTTTATCAGTAATGCTGTCCCGCAAGGGCCGGGTGGGGTGTGGGTGGAGAGGAGTGGGAGCGGTGGCGAATATTTTCTCCGATAACCGAAATTTCACGGGTGGCGTACCGGTCAAGGTCGGAGTGTGGTGTGGTGGGTGGGGTCAGATGTGGTGAGGATGGTGGTGAGAGGGGTGGGGAGCGGTGGTGGAGTGGGCGGTCGGGTTGAGGAGAAGGTGCGGAGGGATGTTGGGTATGGGATATTGGGGATGAAGAAATTTTTTCGAAAAACCAAATTTCACGGGTGGCGTACCGGTGGAGGTCGGAGTGTAGTGTGGTGTGGTGGGGTCGGAGTGGCGGGTGTGGGCTAGGGGTGGGGATGGGTGGGGTGGGATTGGGTGGGAGTGGGGAGGGTGGGGTGGGTGGGGTGTAGAAAGTGCGGTGGGGTTTGTGGAGGAGCTTAGATGGGGTGGCTGGTGGGTTTGTGGGCGGGGTGGGGTGGAGGTTCGGAGTGGGGTGGGGCTGAGTGTGGGTGGAGTGGGGAGTGGAGTGAGGTTTGGGGAGGGGCTGAGATGGGTTGGCGGGTGGGGTGGTGGGCGGGGTGGGTGGAGTGGGTGGGGAGGGGTGGGAAGTGTGAGGGAGTGGGGTGGGAGGGTAAGGATGGAGTGGGTGGAAAGTGGGGTGGAGTGGGGGTGGAATTGGGGTTGGGGGAGAAGGTGGGGAGGGTGTGGGTATGGGGGATTGGGAGTGGGGTGGGATGAATTTTTCCGAATTTTTTTCACGGGTGGTATACCGGTGGAGGTCGGAGTGTGGTGGGGTGTTGTGAGGTGGGGGTGTGATGCGGCGGAGTGTAGTGTGGCTGTGACCGGGAGCGGGTCGTATTCTAAATTTCCCGGGCAACACCGGGTACCACAGCTAGTATATATATATATCGGCCTACCATATTTACGCCTATATCAAGGGCCTCTCACATGAGAGCTAGAGGTGCACTTGCACCTGGAAAATTAGCACCGATCTTTTAACAACAGTTACCACGAATTATGGAGGCAAATTTCTTTGCACCAAAGAATGATGTTAATGATTCACAAAGTGAAGCGAAGAAAACTGACAATGTTTTAGGTGCCTCTGGAAATAATATCCAAATATGTTCTTAATTATTTTCACTTTTTGCATTTTCAAGCTCTTGCTAAAAATTTCACAGCGACCATTGAGTTTTATCCCTTTCTGCAAAATCTATGTGGGTGTTCATATGCAAAATTGAAGTAAATGCGTTAATGAACTCAAAATGCTAACCAGGCCCTTAGCACAAGTCTAGCAGATTACTATGAAAGCTATTATTATGTCTCATTTAACTATTTAAATATCTCACATCGAATTCAAAAGTTTAAATAAATTTTATTACAAATATTGAAGCGACCATATGAAGAACATAGGCCTAACAAAGACCAACTAATGGATCATGACTCATTTTTTATCAATGATATTTTAAGTTTTATGGATGAAATTTCCATATAGCCTCTGTGGTGTGGTGTCCATTCAAACGGGCAGCGGTGGTGATGTCTTTTACCCGATCAATTTATTGGAAACTGAGCAGTGTCGAGGTTATAGGCCTAAACGGTTTGTAATTATAATCCGAATACGGGCATTTAAGTTGATATTTAAAACATGAGCTTCAGCATAGTCTCGTTCTTTCCAAAAATAATTTGTCGCATTCACGCGGCAAATTGATGATGACATGCGCGGAGACTTAGGGGGGGGACAGGTGGGAACGGTCCCCTCGTTGAATGTGGTGGGGGAAGTCCATATATCGGTAAGTGTCAGGACATGGACACTTCAGGAAAGTATCAGGGCATGGACACTTCATGAATACACTGGCGACGTTACAATGTAAGAATTAAGAAGACATTTTCGAACAAATGACTAAAAAAGGTCGTCAGAAAGATGGTAAATTTCGTCGGTGACTCAGCCGTTCTTCCCCCCCAAAATCTCGCGTCCTTCCTTCGGCCACTCACTCGTCCCCTGCAAGTCTCCCCAAGTTTCCGCCCATGGATGATAATGCATGGTGATGGTGACGATGATGATGATGACGATGATGATGATGATGACGACGACGACGACGATGATGATGGTGATGTAGACGAATATGATTATGATGATGAGGATGACTATACTGATCACATTGAATATAATGAATATGACGGCGATTATGAAGATGAAGATGATGATGAAGATAAATATGATGATGATTACGAAAAAGAAGTCCATGATGGGGATGAAGATGGCGCTGATGATTATGATGATACTGATTATGATACTGATTATATAAATTATACCGATGTTAATGAAGATGATGATGAGAAATATGATGATGATTATGATAAGGATGTTCACGATGGGATGATGATGGAGCGGATGATGATAATGATGATGACGACGATAACGACGACGAAGGTGACGACGATGATGATAATAATTTTTTATACGATGATGACGATTACGATGACTACATGTGATGATGATGATCATGATGATGATAATGAAGCTGAATGGAGCGTAAATGAAAATGATGATAGCGGTGATGGTTGGTGTTGTTGCTGTGGTGGTGGTGGTAGTGGTGATGGTGGTGGTGGTGGGGGTGGGGGTGGTGGTGCTGGCAGTGGTGACGACAATGATGGTGACGATGATGATCGATGATGACGATGATGATGATGATGATGATGATGATGATGATGATGATGATGATGATGATGATGATGATGATGATGATGATGATGATGACGACGATGATAGTGGTGGTGGTGATAATGATGATGATGACGATAATTATTACAACGACATCTATACTCAGTTATTCTTTAGTCCCGCTTCGTGTGCTTGCGAAAGTTGCCAGACGCTCGTTGGTTCTCCCCAGAAATTTTGGATCCCGAGGAGGGGGGACTAGATTAAACACTGTAGTTAGGAGATACACTACCAGAAGATCTAAGACAAAAAACTTATTGAAAAAGTATTGACAGACCGTTTTAGTAATTATGTGCAGATAAGTCAGGGAGAAACGTGTAGTCTAGTTGCATCTGGAATTGCATTATTAAGCATATCATTGTATACGACTGATTAGGAACCTATAGCTGTAGTCGATTATAATGACACAGATGCGTAAACAACAAAATGCTGTAGTAGCAAACGATAGTCTATTTTAGAATAAAATAATATTAGTAAAGTTGCTTATAAACAGGTTACATGCAATGCTGGGTATCATTAAAAGACGTCATCTCTTGCGCGGTGATGCTGCTGGACAACGTAAACGTTGATTTCAACATTGGAATTGTGGAATTTAGTATATTACATCAGATTAATACATAGTCCTGTGGGTGCGAAACTCCATACCCTGCAAGCATCGCCTTTCTCCAAAGTGATTAGCTCACGAGTGACGAGAGCACTGACAGGCATGCAGACAGGAGCAACTTGCTTGGACTGCGGCGACGGTTTCGTGGTTGAAGGGGTACCCAGAAGTTCTGTAAACTATCTTTCAGCGCACACAGCTGCAGCGCTTCTCTTCTCTGTTTATGGCCAATGTTGCCAAAACGTCATTAGCTGTGATAATGTGCTGACCCACTGTTAGCTAGGAAGTCCGCACAGTCGGTCTGAGCGATCTGTGTATCTGAGCGTCATTAAGTCTGTGCACTGCCTCTTAGTTTGTGCCTTTGTGCACCTGAATGCCTTTCTCTCCGTATCGATGACAGTCCGCTTTTACGTCTAAATATAAGTTTGTGCATCTGTTCACGCGTATGTATGTATGTATGTGCGTTTGGCTGTCTGATTGTCCGTCTATTGGTCTGAAGATCTGTCCATCTGCGGTTGTTTTTCTCACCGGCTGTATGTCTGTCTATCTGTCCATCTAAATGTCTTTCCCTCTACCCGTCCTTATGTGTGTCTATCTAGACGCCTGAATGTTTGTTCGTCTGTCTGTCTGCATGCCTGTATGTTTGGATTATAGAGAGGAGGAAGAGGAGGAGCAGATAGCCTACCTAGTTGAAGTCACGAAGGGGCTTTCATTGGAATGAGATGACCATTGGGCAGAAATGCTTCAGTGCAAATTACACATTTGTAAAATGGCTTGGCTGTCAGTTCATTGTACATTGTACAATCTCATTGGACTCTATAATAGCTGCTTTCAATTTTGGAAGAGCCTCTGGTAAGTTTTGAAATTATATGTTCTGGTCAACTCCAATGCATTCGAATTGACGAGTGTTTCACCACGACCCTTGCACATGACGATGTTGCTGCTGCTGCTGCTGCTGCTGCTGCTGATGATGAGGTGAAAATGATGCTGATGATTATGATGATATCGATGATGATAACGATGATGATGATGATCGTTGGTGGTGACGATGATAACGAAGTTCACGCAGAAGAAGAGGATGACGATAATGATGATGATGATGATGATGATGACGATGATGATGATGATGATGATGATGATGATGATGATGATAACGACAATGGCATCGACGATGATGATAATGATGATGGTGAAGATTACGTCGATGTTAATGTAGTTGAAGATGCAGATGACGATGATGATGATGATGATGACGACGATGATGATGATGATGATGATGCCGATGATGATGATGATGACGACGAAGACGACGACGACGACGATGAGGAGGACGACGACGACGATGATGATGATGATGATGATGATTATGATGATGTCGGAATATGCTCGCCAGCGATCTGCATTTACCCGGAATTGTCTGCCATTCAAAACCCTTCAGACTGCACGAACGACATTATCATGCACGCATGATGTGACCTAGAACCCGTAAGCCAGTGGCTTATTAAACTGCAGCCTGCGCTGCCGCGCATGCGCACTCTACGGACATTGCTTCTGAAGAGACGAATAATAACTTACGTAAAACTATTTTACATTTCCCTCTGTCGTTCCAGCGAGCTTTTAACCAAAAGTGATTGATCTAGATAGGAAATAAATCAATTAATCGCGAGCGGTGTGTCCCGCACATATGATAATTCCTAGTTTTCCATATTTTGGTGATTTTATGTGGTGAGGATTTTATGGGGCAATAGTAAAAGACACGTAATAACAGGCCTGATTTTGATCATAAAATTCCTAAAGATGGAAAGCCCAATTATGAAACTATCATGAAAACAAACTTACTTTGGTGAACTTTACCAAAAACAAATATTACTTTTTCGTGTTGAGTTAGCATTATAGAGAATTTTGAAGCCAACTCCAAGGAGCTCACGTGAAAGAGCTCCTTAAGTACATGTCGTCTTTAGCTGGTGGGTTTGCCATCAATTGGTTACTTTCGTATAGGATAATAATAATAATAATAATAATAATAATAATTCAAAAAACAACAGCAATAATGGTAAAAACATGCTAATAAATAAAGAAACTGCTTAGTTTCTTAGAGCCTGGTGAATTTTTTCTACATTGGGCGTTTAGGAAAATAGTGATGATGGTGATGATGGTGCTCTGCCCGAAGGCAGGTTCATTGACTTTACGCCCCTGGGGATGAGATGAGTGAGGTGGTTTCCCGTTGCCTTTCCCACAGACAATGATGGGTAAGCAACTTGCCCAAGGTCGCTCCGCAGGAGCTTCCGCCCCTGCGTCCCACACGTGCTAGCCCGAGATATCTAAATCTCTGAATGTCAACTCCCAGCCCGGGGCTTGAACCGCAGTCCGTTGCAACCAACAGACGAATGCAGCTCGCGCTTACCGGTGTAGCTAACTAGGCCAGTAAAATAGTACAACAGATAAATGAATAAGTAACTGATAAAAAAAACAGTATTTGCTGCCTACCTTCGACCTGCGCCGCGGTCGTCGTTGGAGGGCAGCAGACATACTCCGCTCCACTGAACCCATCGATGCCACACGGTTGTAGGATGGAGAATCCTCGCAGTCTGGCTCCACGGTTGGCGCACAGTTCTGCCGTCGTCTGGTTCCATGCGCTCGGTGACTTGCATTCCTCGGCGTTGTGAACGTGGTCGAAGTGACAATGCTCGGGAACCTCAAGAGCCTCACTCTCAAATGAACCGACTGAATTACAATATAATTATTTACAACGTAATGTAAGACGCGGTATTTATTCGTTATTCGTTCATTATGGAATTTCTATAGTACCTATTCAACGTTGCTACTCATGTGCGCTAACAACCCAACCTCGGCTGAAAAGGATTGTTTCAAAATTCAAGGCTTGATAAAAAAAAACTAAGAATTCTTATGGAAAGTCGAAAGCTAAAGTTTCTCATGATTGGCAGTCTACGATTTAAAGTCTACAACTAACTGCATAGAAGTAAACAGTCTCATACTAAGCAGGCTAAAACCCACAGTCTAAAATTAAGTAGCCTAAGACTATACTGCCTTAGAACAAGCAGTATTGCACCATACTGCCTACAATCAGAAGTCTAAGACAAGCAGTCTAACACAGGCAGTCAAAATGAGCAGTCCAGCACTAAACAGTCTAAGACAAAATTATCCATGACAAAACAGTCTAAGACCAAACAGTCTAAGACTAAAAACAGCCTAAGATAAAACAGTCCATGGCAAGCATCTCTTGTTAACAGAGTCAATAGCGGGATCACTCCCTTCGGGTAGTCTATTGCTCCCTACATTTCACAGTAATGATTGTACACTAAGCTATACCATCGCAATTGTAAACTACAATAAATCACTTTGTGTACTAACATTATGAATGCTTAATTGTCTGTTTTATATTTTTGGGATCAATAAACAAGTTGAAGTTGAACCAGAGTCCAAAGCTAACAAATCTAAAACTGATAAGCTTATACATGCACACAGGCAGGCCGAACGAGACTAACTGAGGCATCTGTAGGGTCGAACAGAGAACTTGTTGTGGCATCGGCTGTGTCCAAAGTTGCACCAGTTCTTCACGGTCGATGCTTGACTTGCCTCAACGATATTCCAAACGTCCAACTTCGGGTAAACCTTGGAAAGAAAGAGAACTGAACGATGGATGGAATGAACGAATCGACGTCGTCGTCATCATCGTCATCGTCATCATCATCATCACCAACCACCATCATCACCATCGTCGTTGTCATCGTCGTCGTCGTCGTTGTCATCATCGTCATCGTCATCACCATCATCGTCATCGTCATCGTCATCGTCGTCATCATCATCATTAATCATCATCGCCAACAACAACAACAACAACAACAACAACAACAACAACAACAACAACAACAACAACAACAACAACAACAACAACAACAACAACAACAACAACAACAACAGCAACAGCAACAGCAACAGCAACAGCAACAGCAACAGCAACAGCAACAGCAACAGCAACAGCAACAGCAACAGCAACAGCAACAGCAACAGCAACAGCAACAGCAACAGCAACAGCAACAGCAACAGCAACAGCAACAGCAACAGCAACAGCAACAGCAACAGCAACAGCAACAGCAACAGCAACAGCAACAGCAACAGCAACAGCAACAGCAACAGCAACAGCAACAGCAACAGCAACAGCAACAGCAACAGCAGCAGCAGCAGCAGCAGCAGCAACAACAACAATAGTGACAACGGTCACAACGACAATGGCAGCTGCGTACTGGCGATGATAGTGAGTAAGGTATACCTTTCTGCAGTAGTTGAGAATGTCAACGGGATCCTTAAGGCAGTTCGTGGCGTCATCTTTCGTCCATCCTCTCTCCGTCAAATGCATTGCAGGACGGTTGCACATGAACGCTACCATTGGCTCAACGCTCCCCATCTCAGCCTAAACAGACACAACCAAGTCACAACCGTTTCGAACAAGCCACGCCCTCTTATATATATTTATATATAATAATATTATATATACGTATATATTTATTTATTTATTTATTTATTTCAAGCATTGGATATTGGGCGACGTTCAAAGCGCTTCACTCGTAAGAATATGAAGTCTAGGCGACATTAAAATCTATTTTCTAACAAGTATTTGAAATAATATGCAAGATTTGCGTAAATAGCTGATTTGTACTGTTTAAAAAAGTATCTTTAGCAAAAAAATTCAAATTCGACACCTTTAAAACATGAGGCATTAATGCTACATTAAGCCTAAGTACCAGATCCAAATTAATAGTGTATAAGATTTTTTTCTCGTTAGTCTTTGCAACCGATCGGTTAGATAAAAATTAAAATAATTATCCTAATTATAATCTTACTATTATACACTAGTTTTAGTTGTGAGAAACAATCAGCACATTATGGCTGTGTTTGTCAGGCTTTCACTGTTCATAACGCACGGCCAATAATATTTTGTTGTTGCACAGTTTGAACAGGAAATAAATGATTATTTTCTATTCAATTGCTTAATACCCATCATTGCTCATTTTCTGACTGCAGGGCCAGTCTCAATCCCGTTAGCGGAGGGAGGGCAACGATAACCATCTTCGTTATGTGGCAGTGTTGTGCCTGGTTATGCATCCAATTAACCAACTCATAGATTGAACCTTTGCAGCAACTGTCCTTCGATATTAAAGTAGATAATAAATTATAATCGCGTTGTTAGTGTGCTGGGCTGTGAAGCAAAAGGCGGCGTTTCTAATTCCTGCAAGAGCAGAAATCGACCTCTGCACAACTCAGCTTTGATGAGCACACTAACCCCACACTGTCGGTGATGGGATCTGACGGCAAGATGGGTGACTAACCACCCGCACCCATGTGCCGAGACCATGAAAGTTAAGTCGCTGATACTTTAGACTAGCCACAGCTGTTTCAATAAATAAAATCGATGCAACCAATGCAGATTATTAATTATAAAAGATTGAAAGAACATGTTAATTAATCATTGACCCCAGTGACCCCTGATTTCTTTAATCCGTTTCATTTTTATAAAGGGTCTAAAGAAAATAAGTTCGACGCCGAAGGTCAGAGGAACGGTAAGATGTCGTTAAACAATGGGCAATGTTTTTTTAAATTAACGTTTCAATTGGACACCTCTGAAATAGTTTTAAGCCATATTATATATAAAAATTTAAGTGGATGTACTAGAGGCTCGAACTCCTGTACTCTTTGTAAATCTCAAGCTTTACTGATGGAGCGACTCAAGCCTTTGTTATCACACATGTAACAACTGGATTATTTTCCTCTGTTTCATCTTAGGTTAGGAAAAATGTCAGTGATAACGGCTCTTGCAGTAGCACAGTATTAAACACGAAAATGGAAACATAAATATAAATATAAACAGCTAACTAAACACTGTTGTGCCAAAGAAATGCATATAAGAAATAACACACCTCTTCAATTATTATTTAAGTCTGAATATAAATAGTAGAAAAGCGGTCAGCGTTTGATCTGTAATCCCCAAATCAAAGCTAAGTAAGTTTGTATGTGCACTTGTTATAGCGCCCCTTCAAGCTCTCCACTCAGAGGCGCTCCCGAATGCAGAGCGGACACTGCATCGGAGTTTCACGCCGAAGCGCTGAGCAATTGCCCAAGGTCTTTACGCAGCGAGGTGGATTCGAACCTCTAATCTTCTGGCTTCAAGGCAACGAGGCCACCACTACACCACCGCGCCCCACGAAGTTGCAATTATGTGAAACAATAATCAACCGTGTAAAATGATTTTATTCCCGTTCATGCTGGGCGTGCAGTCCCAAGCCTAGAGTAAGGAGGAGTGCGCCACTAATCATCATTGTCATCATGCATGCGCGGGTCGTTAAACAACAACTTTCCCATTGACGTGGACGCCAGTGGCTTCGTTGCCAATGGAAACGTTGAACTTAAAAACAGAGGAGTTAACACGTCGTGCAGGATGTCGCTGTGCAACTCGAAGGGGTAAACTTGATTATATTGTTTCACAAGTGATAAGACATGGCTACTAACTAAGCATGGAACCAGATTATTCAGGTGCGCTGCGTCAAGGCTGATGTGTTTTCTAGATATAACTTGATGAAAGCAAAGATCCATTTTCTAGCTCAGCGATAAGCTCACACATAAGAATTAATAAATATATACCGGCGAAAGTATCTTAGACTTCGAGATTAATATATCCTGGTTCGCATAAATGATTCAATAAATTTAAAACTTTCAATTTCATTACTTGCCACCACCATCAGAACAAAAAGTTCGTTTCCGGATGATAATGCTTCTATCTGAATATCTGAATATGTGGTGAAGCTACCTTGGTAGAAAAACTTTAGAAAACAAGGGAACTTCAAACTTTATCTGTTGCCAGATTCACAAAATTAGTCTCCAGTTAAATCTATGCGCTTTTTAAATTACGTAACAATAATTATAATGTTTGAACTGTGGGTGTTTCATGTTAGGTGGGAGGGAAAGAATCTTAACAGTAGTAGAGAATGGGAAGTTTCAAGTTATGTATAAGTACTAAACTATTTAAAAGAGGTGTTTAATTTATACACGTCGGTGAAAAAGGACGACATTATTTTGCATCAGCAAACAATTGCATTCACCACTTGATGCCTGGGCAAGTGGGCACGAAACAGTTAAACACGTTTTAAAGAGTGCCAGTCTCAAGCCAAGATGAGGTAGGAGGGCGTCGCTAATTATATGTGTTATCACACACAGAAGATAAGCTGAAATTATTGCTAGTAATCGCTGTGAATGCCTTAGCAAACATCGTGAATGAGTGGAGTGTGTAAAATTCATAGCACAAGTAAACTAAAGAAACTCAAACAAATTACATGACTTATTAGACTTTGAAATTCGATATTAATATTGGTGGTGTTAGTCTTGATGCTTGATAAAGGAGGAGGGCGACACTAATAGTCTTTTTACACGGTCAAGCATCAAATTAATAATAATAATCTTTCACAACTAATGTTATAGCTAATCGTCTGCAATAATCTTTCAAGAAGGTATCATCTCTAAACAGTCTCGACCGCTTGCATCCGCTCCGGTAATTTATGCAAATTTATGCAAACGTAGGAAGTCGACGTTGGAATTTATCGGACCATTCAGGAAGGACGAACCAGGAACAACGCCGCCGCGAAATCCTCATGGTATAATTTATCACGGGTCGGTTTTTTGTCTTAGGCGCGCTGCTGCTGCTGCCAGAGCAGTGCCTTCCCCGAGCAGACGACGAAAATGGCGTCTATCGATCGAGAAGATGACTCATCAACAGAGGAGAGGGAGAGGGAGACAGACATAGACAGACAGACAGACAGACAGACATACACAGACAGATAAACAGACAGACAGACAGATAGATACACAGACAGATAAACAGACAGACAGATAGACACAGACAGACAAACAGATAGATAGACAGACACAGACGGACAAACAGACAGACAGATAGACAGGCACACACAGACACACATACATACACACAAAGACAAAGACAACAATACAGACAGGAGACCCGACGGCCAGACAAGCACAGACCAAAGGGACACACAGAAAGAGACAGAGAGAGACAGAGAGACAGAGACAGGATAGGAGGAAGGAATAGAAGAAGAAGGGAGGGAGTGTGGCGCTTGTTGGCCGTTGCTTGTCTATTGATCGCAGTCTGAGTGTGCAGTCGGTGTGTAGGCAAAGATGGTGAGTGCGAAAACAGTTCCCAGACGTATTAATCGCCTGATCGATGATGTCGTTGGGTCTGTGGCGTGACGAAATCTTGGTTCCAAAGCTAAAATGTGTTCCTGGTGAACGCTGCAGATGCAGAAAGTTGTCCCTCGGTAATGACGATGCTTTGAACCACTGTTATGCATAAGATTGATGTGTTATAACTTGTTTTTCAAACACAGGAATTTGTGTTTCAAATGCTAAAACTTATCCGTTTTATGCAGACAGTATTAATCAACCCTTAAAGAATGCAAAAAATCAATATCTAACAGGATTAAATGACATTCCACGAGAAACCCGTTGCTTTTCATACTGCATATAATTGATAGGGTAAACGAGTTTGTCTCCATTTTGTGTAGTGCTGAGACATCTTAGAGACCTGTGTTACATGTCATTACATTGTGCACGTGTACTTTGTGCAAATTCAATATTGCTCACGGCGAGCTGAAACGGAAATGTCTTCATCACGGCAGCTATTTCTAGACACACCGACATTTGACACGACCGTACAGCAAGGCCTAGCGGACGATTCTCTTCGAGGATGTAATAATTATTACTACGCACGACATGGTGTGACGACCGATTCGATCGGATTGCCAAAGTCATTCCGACTCGGTCATTTTGTTGCCAAGGCAAAACGTATAGCTTCAATTTTTACCAAGGTATAATAATTCACTTCAAATTGATCTTTCTTCAAAAAAACCTATTTAATAAGCCGGAATTAGAGACCTAAACACCTTCACAAAATTTACCTTTGCAAGAGAAAATTAGGCCTACACTGGTGTTGAAACGGACGCTTGCCAATTCTCCTTCAGCTGCGATTCTCACTAAAGACGTCGTATCATAACACGAACGACAAACATAGACCCTCCTACTTTTTACGAATTGGGACTAGCAATAGCGAATAACCGACGGTGGTGGAAACAAACAGCATCGCCAGAGCCGTTCCTTTATTACACTCCCGCGTGAAGGTCACGTAAGCTATTCGCAGCATGTTCCGGGACTACTTTAGCCAGATAAAATCTATCACCACACCCTAGGGACTCTAATCCCGACCGTACGGAGCAAAGGCCGTTCTATCCTAGGACGTAATTACAGCGCTGCAGCAGACGAACGCGCACACACACACACACGCACACGCACAGCGCCGGGTGATCTGACCGGTCTTTATTGCGTAGGGTCTATGGCGGAATATCGACCGGGTGAAGCATAGGCGGGGCCAGGGGGCATGCAGAGGGGCAGCGGGGTCTCCCATATCCAACGCCGGGTTATGTTATTGCGGTGTACGTTATTGCAATCTTTTTTATCCGAGCTATGAACAGAGCAGCTGGTCAAATTGGAGTTGCATTAAAACACGCAGGGTGTTTATTTATTGGCTCTTTGGGAACGTTGGAGGGAGGGGGCGAGGGGTGAGGTGATATATAGGAGGGATGTGATATGACACGGAGTTTTTGGGGTCGGTTTCTTCGGGTCCGTGATGAGTAAGCTTGTGTTGGTGATCGGTTGGCTGGGCTGTACGTGTTTGCGTGTGCCAACCATTGGTGACTCGTCCACCTGTCTTGTGTGCCTGTTCTGTTGACTATTGTTTATGCAACAGTAAAGCTATAACTGACGTTCAATAATTAATTATTATAATTATAGGGTAGCGCAGATTTGGCGTCTTGTTCGTTTTTGCCCTCAAGGTGACGCACTGTAAATTACATTCAATTGCGTGTAATTATAAGAGAAGATTTCTGCAATGACACATAGTGAATCGGGGAGGTCACGTGACTTGAGCATTGAAATTGAAATAATATACATTTGATTAGTTTATTTTACTGCTATCATAAAATTACATTCACGACGGATATAAAGATTATCGTCAGAAATTTCTAAGTTTTTGATCGATAGTTGTTGAGACAATTCTGTCCAGCCAGTCAGAAGCAAAGCTACAACATTAATTTTAGTAATTATTCTGCTGTTTGCGCTAATGCTGCGTCGTATCGAAGATGATTGGCGACGCCCTCCTCAATTATAAAGACTTGAGACTGGCACCAGCATTGCAGAAGCTGACGGTGGTGATCTGATAAATTAAACCAGCGTTCGCCTATATGTTTAGCAACAGTTTGCGGATTCGAATGCCGCTGATAATTATCAAGTATTTGACAGTTGACATTGACTCTGACAGTTGACATTATGCGTGCAAAGCATCCTAGAAGTGGCTTACTACTGACGATGCTATATAAATTGTCTGAATTACAATTGCAATTACAATTACAAAGTATTTATTATAGAACTGTAGATGACAACGAAGAAGTCGGCCACATGGATGAACCAAATGACGCAGTTCGTATTTAGAATTTATGCACTGAATTTTTACGTTTTAGAGGTGTCTTAATAATATTTAACATCGTTAGCCTATAATAAGTATTCGTATTAATCGACATTTACCGTTACAAGGCGGTTAACGATAGCTTTCCTTACAAACTCGTTGTTAGCATATAAAAACCAAACTGTGAAGCAAAGAACCATTTCGGTCATCTTCCTTCTTTATCCAGGCTTGGGATTGGTCGTATACCATAGAATAGATTTTTGCAAACATGAGATGCGGCGGATTGTTGTATCGGTAATTCAGCTTTGTTACAATACAGTGCAGTTAAAGGCAAATAAAATAGCGTACTGGGTTTTGCTGAAAACATACTACTAATCATTGGACCCCTTCAGATAACACGAATTAAGGCTTATTTTATTTATTTAACCAAAGTTTAACGTCGTCGTATGACATCAAAGGCCGTTGACGACAATTTACAGCTTATACAGTGTAGTAACAATGAATTTATGACGTCCAAGTTAACCATAAAAATATTATAACGTTGTCATAAGCTTAAGACGTTTAGCCTTTTCTTATACTATAATGATTCAGTAAAAATGGGTGTGCAAAACGCAGGCGGTCATCGTTAAAACTAAGCAAAGTTTAACGTTTCTCTCGTCGAAAACGAAGCTTGCTCAAATTAATCCAAAGCAGCATTCAGATAAATTGCTAGAAAATTCAAGAACTGAGTAAACTAGAGAACAAAAAGTAATATTCACTAATACGTTATTCTCACACACATCATCACCCAAAATATCCCACATAATTTTATACCCACGATATTCCAATATCCTTATTTGCATAGTTTACGACGATATTATTTCAGCCTTGCTCCCACAATATCCCGAAAATCGTTAAACATTGCACGGTATTGTTCGGACATTATTGAATCCCTTTGTGCGCGTAGCATGTTCGTCATCCCACATCGATGAACAAGCAGCGAATAGGCGAGAAATAATGATCATTATTATGTCGCTCGAAAACCGTTCCAAAATTGTCCTCTAAAATCTCCGAAAACCTCCGAGACTTACCGATGCAACTGAGACGGCCACGAAGAGGCAGAAGAGAGGAATGTAGGACTTCATTTTGAGACGTTTTCTCCCGATTCCCGGAATGGAAAATGTCGCCTGGCGAGACCGAACTGAATGCGAATCTTCCAGTGCTGACCAGTTCGGACGATATTATGCTAATGAGGTGGCGGGCACGTGACGCGTCGCAGCCAATCGCACGGGTTTATTATGAGCAGCCGAGAAAGGCATTCGTCATCGGCAATATTAATAAAGAATGTTATTGCATATTAAAAATGAAAGCGTGTGTAATTTGTGGATTTATGAATGAATGTCGTATATGACGACCTGTTTAAGATTATTATTCAACGACCAGCGAGGAATAATATATTGGGCAAATTAACGAAATTTAATCATTCCGGGAATTTATATAGCGCCTATTTGACGCTCCCGACCCTGCCACAGCTAAAAGCGCATAGGTTGGTTTGACTAGGTTAGCGTACGGACTAAGATAGCTATAGGCCTATAATACTAATATTGCTTTTGGCGACCTTTAGCAAGTCCTTCAATTCACAGTTCTTATAAGTGCAATCGATTGATACTTGTTCATTGATAGCCTCGAATAATAGACACAGTAATAATGTGATCTAATTAAAAATTTACAGAGCGCCGTTCACAGCCGTCGCCATTCAACAACGCTCCTGTTGTAATGTTGGTGAATTGTTGGTTGTTGACGATGATTATATTCGTAAGAATGATGATGATGACGTGGATGACGTGGATGATGATGATGATGATGATGATGATGATGATGATGATGATGATGATGATGATGATGATGATGATGATGATGATGATGATGATGGTGCTCTGCCCGAAGGCAGGTTCATTGGCTTACGCCCCTGGGGATGAGATGAGTGAGGTGGTTTTCCGTTGCCTTCCCCACAGACAATGATGGGTAAGCAACTTGCCCAAGGTCTCTCCGCAGAAGCTTGCGCCCCTGCGTCCCACACGTGCTAGCCCGAGATATCTAAATCTCTGAATGTCAACTCCCAGCCCGGGGCTTGAACCGCAGTCCGTTGCAACCAACAGACGAATGCCGCTCTCGCTTACCGGTGTAGTTAACTAGGCCAGTTGATAGTTGATAATAATGATAGCAATACAAAAAGTAATAATAGTAATAATATTGAAGTCCATGTGGGATCATGTTTGCCTCGGAGCACTAACAAATTAACAGTGACTATTTCCATGATAATCATAGTAACAATAGCAATTAATATAGCTTTCGAAAGGGTCACCTATTACTAGTAATACAAGAGGCGCATTGGTTCAGGGCTTTGTTCAGTGCCAGAAGGATACCGGTTCGAATCCACCTCAAGCCGCCGAGTAGGAACTCTGGAGAACAAGAAACCACTCGCAGTTGCTCATGCGACCCGGCGTTAACTCAGTGAACTCAAGTGTCCGTGCTCTAGATGGGATCGCATCTGAGTAGCAATCTTTAAGAACCGCTATAGCAATAAATATTGCTCGTACATACGTACACACATACTTCATTTTTTGGTCCTCAAGTGTCAATTGTGTCTTGTTCCGAAGTGCCTATGTGGTCTCATGCTTCGCCCCCTCTTTTTCCAGTGTAGGACATAACGTATTCGTTCATTCATTGATTCATTCGGATATTTATATAGCGCTCCTTCAAGTAAAAAACTACTCAGTGGCGCTCCCGACTCCAGCGCGCTCTAAAGGAACAGTTTTAAGTTTAGCAAGGAAGGATCCTTCCTGGTAGAGTCCCAGGATGTAGGCGTAGTTCAAAAGGAAGGCCATTCCAGACCACTGGACCAACCACAGAAACGCTCGATTCTTCATGGTATAGTACTGTAGTAGTACCAGCGTACTCGGTACGTATGCATGCACATAACGTACAATGTACATGTACAATTGTACATGGTATCGTATCGTAACTAAAAAATATACTGCGCCTTCTCAGCATGGACTATATTACTATATTCAGATCAGGGCCGTTTTAAGGAGTTTTGGGGCCCCAGGCACAAACCCTAATCCTAAACATATCCACGAGTCTAATCTACTCTAGCCAAATCAAGGTTTCTGGGGACGGAGAACAAGTATTTACACACACATTTTTGTCGGTCGATTGCTCGAGACGTGTAGCGCCGAGACGGGAGGGCTATGGGAAAGGAATGTCCGAATGTGTCCCTCCATGAAGTCAGAAATTGTTGAATTTTCACATTGCATTTTAAGCTGCCATCTTTAAAAAATTGCTCAACATTCGCAGTGCTGACATGCCTAGTCTAAGACTTCTATGATTGTTCTTGCAATTATAATAATTCCTTATTCAGTTTCCACATTGTAAATAATGATAGGCCACATGCAGCATTGTAAGCTGGGATCTAAGCAAAATTACAGATTATTATTTCAGTGCTGATTACAAGAGTGGTTGAAAGTTTCAATAAAATTAATATAATTATTATTACAATCATAATTTCTTGACGTATCAAATTCAGCAACTCAGTTCTGCTGCTTCTGGACCATTAGGCCAACAGCATAATAGGCCTAGTAGCCTAACGAATAACTGCAGACAGATCTAGGCTATAATTATATAAGACCTACTTTCTTGCATTGGAATTGACTTATTCCCGCGCGTTGCTAAAAAGGCTTGTATTGTTGACCATGGAGGATAGGCCTACAGTTCTCGGAATTGCCACAAATGTTACACAAACCAAGGAAGAACCGCCAAAATCTGGAAGTCATGTAGTAGGCCTAATGATGCTGTTTTACTAAGTGTTCAAGTAACAAAACCTTTTTAAATTTCGACAGTTTTAAATTTGAAAGGTAGCACTAAAAAGTCGAAAATTGGTTTTACAAAAATAGTACTTGTACAAATATTAACAGTAAATTATACTCATTGTAAGATGATTGTATCATATTATTACATTAATAGATTTTATCGTCATAATATCATACAATAGTAAATAATATCACGGTATATTACTAGAGTTCGTGTATTATACAATAATGTAAGCAGCAATTCAAACTTATAATTTGGTCAAATGTTTTGGGTAGTCATTTCTGGGTGAAGTTCCTTCCACACTGGGAGATGCTTAGATTAAACACTGAACGTAACCCGATTCCCGTCTCAAACTCTCAGTCTCAGATATAGAGTGCCGGTACTCTATTCATGCCTTCTATGGGCATGTGTGTCATTTTGTTACGTTTATTAATATTGATAGAAGAACCTAGGCCTATACACAGCTAGAGCACATCAATCTTTGTATTACAAGTGTACTGTGTAAAATAAATTTAAGCTTAGCACACGTTAAAGTTCGTATAACATGTTGCTAATTTGCTATGCAATGTAGCATTTTGGGTCGCCGCGGGGCCCCCCTGTTGCGCGGGGCCCTAGGCCCGGGCCTCGCGGGCCTGTGCCTTAAAACGGCTCTGATTCAGATGCATTTTCAGCACAGAATCTCTTTCTGCTGATCTCAATTTGTATGTCCTCAAATCGTCTTTCGCTCAACTCTTCCAAGACTCAGTTCATCTATAGTTGGGCACTCGTCAACAGCTTAATAAGCTCGATTACGTTTTACTTGCCAAGCACTTTCCTCATTTTACTTTTGTGACAAATGATCGTGACCTGAGTGTTACTATTGACAATACTCTTTCCTTCTCTACACATAATTATTACTAATAATGTTTCTCGATCTAGCTTCTATCATCTGACGCTGATCTGCGACGTTTACGTGCCATTAGGCGATCTGTTTCTTCGTCGATTTTTCTTCTATGGTCCATGCCTTCATCTGTTCCCGCATTGACTATTGTAACTCATTACTCATTGGCCTACCTAAACTCCGCCTGGCTCCTCTTCAATCGGTACTTAATGCATCTGCAAGTTTGATTGCCCGCCTCCTCGTTTCCCTAAAATTTCGACTTTCATGACTGAGCACCTTCACTGGCATCCTTTGACTGCCCGGATTCAATATAAAAATTTTTTTTCTTACCTATAAGATGTTTTGGGTCAAGCGCCTCGCTACCTTTGTGATCTTATTAGGAAGCCTTTCTCTGCTACCGTTGGACGTCCTCTCCGCTCTTTAGACCGTCATGATCTTCTTGTACCACGGTCTTGGACTGCCACAGCCCAACATCGCGCCTTTGCCTCTGTCTGCCCTTTACTGTGGAATGGCGTTCCTACTATTATTCGTTCCCAGATTTTATCTGGAAGCTTTACTTTTTCTGCCCGTTGTCTTAAGAATTTTCTTTTTCCAGGAGTTCTGCGCGCTGGGAGCGCCTCTAATTAGGTTGTACTGTGAGAGGCGCTTTATAAATCCCAAATAGAATAGAAATGAAATATTGGGCCATGTAGAGGCGAACAGTGAAATACTTCATTGCTTGAAATAATCAGTCTTTGACCGGATCCCGTGTATCACTGCTAACCAACTCTATAGACGTTCAAGAGTGTAAGTTCTAGGATTTGTTTTAGTTATCGTGTATACAAAGCTTCGGATGTCTATTTCTTCTTCATCGCTAATAGCTCATTGTTTCAGTTATAGTTTGCCAACGAAAACTATAATAGTACGACAGAAGGAAACTGATCCATTTTAGACCGTGCAAAACATTGATAGAGTGATGCAAAACATTTTTCTTTTGAATTGGTAATTTACGCACCGGAAATTAGAAAATTTATAAAGGGCTGTAATACGCCAAAGAAATTTATGTCCAGGGTAACGGCCTTTGTTGTCATAGGCCCTGGTCAACTCGGATCCATCCATGCACCGGAAAATGCAATACGGATGGACACCTTTTTAAATATTTCAAAGTTGGATATAATAACAATTCTCCAAGTAGACATTTAGTGCTGCTCGCCTAAACCACAACAATAACCATAACCACGTTTTCATTGCTCGAAGTCACAGTTGACAAAACATCTTTGTTACATGATAACGAATCTAGAAACTAACAAAAAGCAAAAGAAGAGAACCCTGAAGGGACTTACTAGTCTTTTCTATTAAATTATCTCTGTGACCGTTTGGATTCTTTTTATTTTTACCTGAATGATGTTCTTTGACCGCAATAACGGTCAATTAATAATATCGTCTCCATAATGTGTTTTTTCTCTTGATTGTATCTAATTTGTTTAAATTATCGTTCCATTTGTGCTTCTGTTCCGGAAGTTCTATTATCGTCGGACGCCAATTGATGGAAGTATGCAAACCAATGCAAAAAATGGCAAGATAATTTTTCTTATCACATCGGTTGTTACCGATTAAAAAGGTATCTAAGCTGCGTAAGTGTAATCAAATTTTTTCACGCGCTTGAAGATATTCCGAGTAGCCAGTAGTGTCTAATCGTAGAACCCAAACAATAAACAGCTTAGGCGAAATTCGAAAGTCTCTCATTTACAGGATACCAGTCTTCTAAACAGCATCTCCATGGTCAAGGCAGAGAGGTTTTCAAAGATAAGTATAAGATTGGCAGTATCAATATCTGGACCGCCAGAGTTCAGTTTTACGGAGTCCAGATTAAGAGAAGAGGCGTTGTATATATAGCAAGGCGAGTGTCGTGTTTAGTGAAAAAGAAATGGAAGTTTGGCTAACATAAACATTATCATAAATATATATATTGTTGAGTTCAAAGGCCGTCTACGGGGTATGACTATAGAAATAAGGTCCCAATTTGATAAAATAACATCGATTTATTCAAGAGAGCAATTATGTACAGCAAAACTAACAACGTTACCGTCTAGTAGATACGAAGTCGAACAGACCAGAGGACTCAGTACGGACGACAGCACAGCAGACAACGGCTAATGGAGCCAAAGAAGACGGATGAACGGCCAGACCACCAACAGGGCGAAGATGGCGACGTAGAAGAAGAACGCGCAGGTAAACTCGCATAACAACGAGGGAAACGCCCACCAAGAACACGCTCAACGAGAGACACCAACCACGCTCCACACATACCACAACTGCTCCACGACCCACGCTAGCAGTTCCTTAAATAAGCAACGCCCATCCTTCTACACCCACGTGCCCCAAGAAAGATAGAGTACGGTAGAGAAGAAGGGCCGTAGACAGCTAATGGCTACATATCCCCCTCCCAAAAACTTGAGGAGTCCTGAGGGGACGACGAAACAGAGCAGTAATCGCTACGCCTACACGTCCATAACATAAAGAATCGCCAAGCACTATATCATTACAAGTTAACGTACTAAGCAATTCAGCGCACAATGCATCGCAACAACTAAAGCAGCACAAAACACTAAATAATGCGTCATAATAAGCACGCAACTGAGAGTTCATACAATTCAAAGCAATTCAACAGTTCGAATCATATAACTCTGAAAAAACAAGAAAAAATTTGGACACCAACGTGTATCAAAAATGAACCAAAATTGAAAGTGTCATTGGCCAAAGCCATATGAACTAAAGTTAACAGTGTCAACCACAGAACCCCAACAAGAACCCCCAACAAGAACCCCCAACTCTTGAACAGTTCTGGAACAAGACTTTGACGATTCCACCACTTTTTCTGGAAAGTGTCTGACAGACGCGCGCAAGACACTCACTGAAGTGTTCATTGCAAGAATTTCCATTTTACTGACGATGTCATATGACAGATTTTTCTTTGACAAACGTTTCCATTGACAAACGTTATGACTGCCCTGGAAGTTCAAGGAACCGAAGCGAAGAACAGCCATCAAGCACAGAGCATCGCCTCTGCAACTCAACAGTTCCTCCGCAACGCATGTGACATCTCCAAGACACGCGATGATCGAAGACGCCGGAAGTAACAGAACGTCTCTGTCACTCTCCAGGACTCCAAACGTCCAAGTCATTGCCCAACATGAGCAACGACCTCTTCCAGGTGAAGACTCGCAGTCCATTTGAAGACATGGCTCCGCCCCAGTAGCCAGACACCACTGCGCCACGATCAACGATCGACCTGAAGAACGGCCCAATCGACCAGACACATCACGATCAGTGCCCAACGAATCATCCATCAACGACAGCACGACCCATGTCAGTAGAATCAGCACCAGGAACACGACTTGTCGCCGTCCACGTTTCCACGATTTCACTAGGATGCACGCACCATCATCAGTCCTCGACTCCACAGTAACGATACACTGCAAAGAAACTTGCACACCAGTCTGAGACTTCATGAAACTCAAAACATGGCAACCATGCAACACACTGCCATTACGCATCACCAAGACACGACCAAATGCAAACACAATGCATCGCACCACCCTGTGACACCACACAACAGTCCATCCAACTTGTACATCAACCCTGTAACACCTAAAGTGCCAGAACAACACCTTCACCAGAGTTTGAAACATCTGCACCACCACAGATTCACACCACAACCATAATGCAACATCAACGCGAACTAACACCCTGTTAACAATGCACTCAACCGATGCAACAACAATAGCACACAGCACAATGTTATTCACTGTCAACCAAGTAACCACATGACTACACACCCTCAAGTATGCAACCAGTATCCATGAATGAACAACCTCATCAAGTAACAGCTGGGTATCCAACAACATCCAAGATGCACCAACATCATCAAGTAGCATCAGCTGACCTAACATCCCTAAAGATGCAACACCACAATCACGTACCATCACATCATTAAACATCCTTGAAGATGCAACATCATAACCACACATCATCACATGATTAAACATCCTTGAAGATGCAACATCATCATCACACATCATCACATGATTAAACATCCTTGAAGATGCAACATCATCATCACACATCATCACATGATTAAACATCCTTGAAGATGCAACATCATCATCACACATCATCACATGATTAAACATCCTTGAAGATGCAACATCATCATCACACAAACATTTCGCCACATCTTGTGCCGACAACTGCTCTTTCAGAACACCAACGACCATCCACACTTCACCAATACAGTGAACGACAACCCGTTCCGAAGGCGTCTTTAACCGAACACCGACCTGAAAATGTGACGTCAAATCAATGACCGCCAGCCCAAATCTGATTCCCGTGAACTCAGACATAAACGAAAGACCAATACTGTCTAACTCCATAAGCTCAAAGACCTCAGTCATACCAGTCACACAACCCAACGACGCACGATACATCCGCAGACATACAACCAATGCACAATCATACTCACGTAGGCCTACCGCCGTATCTACACTAAATTTCCTTCGGAATGGAAATGACACCACAATGGAACAAACGCCCATCCCACACGACGTTACTTGATCAGCCCACTGACGAACACAAACAGACTCAACCAAATCAACCATCTCAACAGACGTCGGTACAGTCACACTATCGTCGGCCAATGTGCATAATGGACACAATGCTAAACCATTTCGTTAGCGCTCTATAAATTCAGATCTCGGAACACAGATCTCCGTCCAGTCTTCGTCAATACTTTCAGTCGCTGCAAATAATGCTGCTAAATCACCGGGCTCTAAAAGCACTGGGTCATTTGACACACCCATTAAATCACCTGTCATTAATGCCCGATCGACCGACTCTGCACTATGACCCAGACTCGTCGTCTCCACGCGCGTCGGTTCACTGCACACAGCGCTCACTGTCTCACTTCGTTCCTCTGCATATTGTCGAGCTTTAGCCCTCGTCGTAAGCGCAACATCAACAATATCACCTGCAAGCGCTACATCATTCCCAATTACAACTTGTACACCGCTCAGAGGAAGTGAATCCATCATACAACAAAGAATTTCTCCTTTCACAAATGCACATTCAACATTCAATTTCACAAGCGGGCGCTCCATAATTTGACCCGAAATACCGCGTAGAAGCCTGGTTTCATTTAACTGCACAAAATCATGTTCATCCAACCATGCAGCAGTCACTAAAGATTGAAGTGCACCTGAGTCCCGCAGAAAAATACCATCCTTTCGTTCATTCACATCATTAATGACACACCCATTCACACAGAAAGGAGCATACATTTTATCGACAGTTTCAATAGGCTGCTGAAAACTCTGTTCCTTAACAGGTGCCGACATAGTTTGTACCAAACCCACTGGTTTCGGACCCCTCCAATTTTCAATTTCAGGCCCCTCTTTTCGTTTTAATTTCAGACATTGGGCGTTCAAGTGCCCAGGAGATCTGCAGTACGAACACGTGACCTGCTCGCCAAACCCATCAACATCATCACATTGACGACCAGGCTGCTTAAACCCATACGTCCCTCTTTGAGGCGAACGCTTACCCCATTTCGAATCATGGCGCACACCTTCCTTGTGCCCTGAGCCCTGACGCTCCCACACATCTTTCTTCTCACTATCGTCAGATGAGAATCCGTTTGTACGCTCAGAAAAACTCCTTTGGAATCCCCCAGCATAATTACTCGGCCCCTGTTTATACAAAACAGCGTATTCATCTGCCATACGTGCAGCACGCGCTACACTCTCAGGATTCTTGTCCAAAAGCCACCTGTGTACCTCCAGCGGTAACGCTTGTACAAATTGCTCCATCTGTACGACCTCTTTAAATTTAGCCAAATCATCCCACGAATTTGTACCCTCGATCCAACGCTGAAAGGGAATCTGAAGGCGATATGCATAATTTGCAAAAGTCTCCCGTGGTTCTTTTCTCAACCCCCTAAATTTCTTCCGATAGAATTCAGGTATCCTTTCATAAGCAGTGAGGAGCGCAGTTTTAACAACATCATAATTCACACAATCATCCAAAGACAAAGACGCAAATACTTTTGCCGCCTTTCCCGACAGTTGTGGCTGTAAAAGGGATGACCATTTTTCCATCGGAATTTTATGCAAAGCCATCGCCTGTTCGAACGCCGCAAAATAATGTTCAATATCTGTGGGGTCAAATTTAGGAACAAATTTCATTGCCGCCCCAAAACGAAAATCCTCCTTGTTCTGCACAGGGCGTTCTGCCACACCTCCGAATTCTATTTTCCTCATTTCAATATCCAATTTCTGTCTTTCGACCTCCAAATTCATCCTTTTCTCCTCCATGTCAAATCTCCTTTTCGTCTCCTCAGCCTCCATCTTCATTTTCTCTGCCTCAGCTGCCATTCTCATTCTCTCGTGCTCTGCCTCAGCTGCCATTCTCTTCTCCTCTGCCTCGGCTGCCATTCTCATTTTCTCTTTCTCGACTTCCCACTCAAATTCTCGGTCCTCCTTGAATCTCAAGCGTTCCAATTCGACTGGCTCTCTCTTAGCTTGTGCCCGAAGTTTCCACTCCTCACTTCCTTGTTTAGGCGACAACGCTTTTCTGGCCAACTTCTGTAATTGAGGTTTCGATAAACCTTTAACGTCCTCACCCAACGTCGCACAATATTGTCTCAATTCGTCCAGCGGCAACTCCACTATCTCGTCTCATTCAAGAATAGTACCTTCCGCGGTAGACGCCATAATAGTCTAACTGTGCAGACCACGGAGACCAAAATTCTCCCAAATTCCCAATGCTACCGACCGTCCACTTCAAAACCGTCGCAAATGCGAAAACGCACAAAATTTCTGCCTCAAAATCAATAATAGCCCAGGCCCCCACAAAACGAAATGCGACACCGCAAAATTTCCGACAAATAACGGCAAATTCTCTCAAAATTCCTGCGAACCACCCGGACCAAAATATCCGAAATTTTCCAACGGAACTACGCAAAAGGATAATCACCAAAAACGCCCAAAACGAGCAAAAGAACGGAGGGCCCCCATTTGTTGAGTTCAAAGGCCGTCTACGGGGTATGACTATAGAAATAAGGTCCCAATTTGATAAAATAACATCGATTTATTCAAGAGAGCAATTATGTACAGCAAAACTAACAACGTTACCGTCTAGTAGATACGAAGTCGAACAGACCAGAGGACTCAGTATGGACGACAGTGGCGGCGCCAGGATTTCAGATTTGGGGGGGCTGAAGCCCCAAGCCTTCCTCCCTCCCTGAGACGCAACTAGAACATTTTCTTCCCAGGGCGGTCATATTGCAATCGCGCGAAGCTGCGAGTGCCGAATGCATGAACGAAGCACATACCGACCAAGGGTTTTACAAGAAATTGTGCACTGGCATAAACGCGTAAAGTCTATGCCGTTACCGCGCTGTACCATACCCCGAGTTGGAGACCGAGCTGAGCAAAGGCGATACAGTATATACAGTGCGTGTGCACACAGCAGCCCGAGTAGCTATGTGGTGCAGACAGTGAGGCAACATTATGTAAGTCCCTATTGTCTTTGACATTCCGATATGCAAACACTCAAAAACCACGTTGACTAGAGTTCCAAGTTATCACAATAAGAGGTGTCCAACACCGAATTAATTTACAGAAATTCAACAATAAAATGGTGTGCAATTCAGTATTATCGTATAAAAAGTCGACCATGGACACGGACTCGAGTTCCAAGTTATCACATTAAAGGTGTCCATCACAGTATTATTACTCAGAAAGGGTCTAAGACAACAAAGGCCGTTATTCTGAACATTCAATTAAAATAATCACAAAAAAAAATCACAATAAAGGTGTCCAACAGCGCAATAATTATCAGAAATTCCACAAAACAATGGTGTGCAATTCAGTATTATCGTAAACAAAGTCAACCATGGACATAGACTCGAGATCCAAGTTGGTGTCCAACACAGCATTAATATTCAGAAATTTTACACTAAAATGGTGTGCAATTCAGTATTATCCTATAAAAAGTCGACCATGGACACGAACTCGAGTTTCAAGGTATCACAATAAATAAAGGTGTCCAAAACATTATTAATACTCAGAAACTTTACAATAAAATGGTGTGCAATTCAGTATTATGGTATAAAAAGTCGACCATGGACACGGACTCCAGTTCCAAGTTATCACAATAAAGGTGTCCAACAGCGCATTAATATTCAGAAATTTTACAATAAAATGGTGTGCAATTCAGTATTATCGTGTAAAAAGTCAACCATAGACACATACTCGAGATCCAAGTTGTCACAATAAAAGGTGTCCAACACAGAATAAATACCAAGAAATTTCACAATAAAATGGTGTGCAATTCAGTATCATCGTATAAAAAGTCAACTATGGACACAGACTCGAGATCCAAGTTGTCACAATAAAAGGTGTCCAACAGAGAATTAATATTCAGAAAGGGTCTATGACAACAGAGGCCGTTACCCTGGACATTCAATTAGAATAATCCCCCCAAAAAATAAATAACAATAAAGGTGTCCAACAGCGCATTAATATTCACAAATTCCACAATACAATGGTGTGCAATTCAGTACTATAGTATAAAAAGTCAACCATGGACACAGACTCGAGTTCCAAGTTATCACAATAAAGGTGTCCAACACAGTATTATTATTCAGAAATTGTCTATGACAACAGAGGCCGTTACCCTGGACAGTCAATTAAATAATCACAAATAAAAATAAATCACAATAAAGGTGTCCAACAGAATTCACAGGACACTATTACAATTATCTGCCTGCATATTACTAATGACAGAAAATAATTTAAGTTTCCTTAATATAAAAATATGCATGCTTAGATATATTCACACAATTATTTAATGTATATATATTTATATATATATACATATAATTATCTGAACACAAATGTTTTACATCTATCTGCTAATAGCACCTGGACTTCTTAGTTGACCATTATATCAAACGTAGGCCTACATTCCCAGACAGTTACTGTAGTGGTATACACAGCAAGAATATAATAACTATTATACCGAAAATAACAAGAGCGCACACATTTGAGGTGTGTAAGAAAAAACATGACGCAAATCTGACAACTACATTGCTGTGTCAAAGGAATTTCTGGATAAAACGCAATCTTCTGGATAACCAGCAGTCTGTAATAGTATTTTCATGCATGATGTGCAGTACAGATGCAACACTACTATGGGAGACTTTAAAATTTTTACATACTGCAGATCTGTAAGTGTACTCTAAATAGTTCAGCTCACTTTTGGTAGGGCTGACAGCTTCCATTCCATAAAGAAGAAACGGTTTACAGTACTGTAGGCAGCTACTAAATGCAACAAAACTGGTTCACTAAATTTGTAGCATTTGCTATGCAACGAATTAAATGACCTATACAACTTATATATATATATATATATATATATATATATATATATATATATATATATATATTGTATATATAGTTGATTTAGATGCCATTGACCATTGTCTAGCTTTCTTTTTACGAAATAAGCCGAAATGGATATTTTCTGCTTTTTGCTTTGGGAGCTGAGCCGCATTTAGAGGCTATAACCCCTAGCCCTCTGACGACGCCACTGGCGCAAGCATCTACGCTATGATTATATAGTTGATTGCAGGAGAGAGAAAATCCTAAACATTCTTTTGTGACGATGATAAAATTTGTGAAATATGCGAAAAATCCAGAGAAAAAACAGCTTTGAACCACTTTTTGAATGACTAAGCATTTTCGATATTTCTATACGTCTAATACTTATAAAACGGTTTCAATCTGAAACGAGGTGTCTAAGAGCCATGTTGTTTCTTCGACAATTTCGACAACCCTGTCCCGTTGTATGGTCAAAAGGTAAGGGTGCAAACTTGTCACCCGTTTTCATAGACTGAGGCCAAGAAAAGAAGTCTCAAAGTAGATTTCGATGACATTTATCATTGTCTAGTTTTCTTATTACGAAATAAGCCGTTATAGACATTTTCCGCATTTTGTTTTGGGGGGGCTGAGCCGCATTTAGGGGGGGCTTAGCCCCCTCCAGCCCCCCCTGGCGCCGCCACTGATGGACGACAGCACAGCAGACAACGGCTAATGGAGCCAAGGAAGACGGATGAACGGCCAGACCACCAACAGGGCGAAGATGGCGACGTAGAAGAAGAACCCGCAGGTCAACTCGCATAACAACGAGGGAAACGCCCACCAAGAACACGCTCAACGAGAGACACCAACCACGCTCCACACATACCACAACTGCTCCACGACCCACGCTAGCAGTTCCTTAAATAAGCAACGCCTATCCTTCTACACCCACGTGCCCCAAGAAAGATAGAGTACGGTAGAGAAGAAGGGCCGTAGACAGCTAATGGCTACAATATATATATATATACATGTACATATTATGAGCTTTTATCGCTTCTAACTCCGCCTCTGATAATGCCAGTCATAGGCGCAACCACCCTATGGGACCCACGGGACGCGTCCCCCCAACTTTTGAGTGGTCCCATTGATTTTATCATTATGGTCCCCTCCAACTTTTAGGACGTGATTCATTTGGTCCCCCCAACTTTTAGGACGTGATTGCGCCTATGATGCCAGTCCATAGTTTAGATAAAGAAGGAGTGATTCTCCATAGCTCTGCTGCCTGCATGTTCAGATCTTCCATCACCACTTTACTAAAAATTTGTCCGCCTCCTTGAAGCAAACTTCCGCTAACACTGTATACGACAAACACCTGAACATATGAAGAACCCACCAAATGTACTCCACTTCTCGCTCTATCTCCACAGGTTTTCACTCGAAAATTGAATGCACTGCCTTTTCACAGATCCTATCCGGATTCCTCAGGACCTCCACTGCCCGGTATACCTCCCACGCCGACCCAACTTTAAACATCATCCACCGCAGTTGTCTGACTAACTGTTGGGCATTCTCCGGATCGTGGCTTATCAGCTTTGTTTCGCTTGAACGCCTGCGAATAAGGTTGTTCCCGCGACCACCAATGTTTAATTGCTAAATCATAAAAATTATAATCTTATCCCTCTGCTTTTGAGTGGAAATGAGGTTTCTGGGGGAATGACCTTTTCGGTCGGACAGCAACCGCCGAACCAGAGAGCAGACACCGACAATTCTCTTTGACCGGACATTATCTGACTACAATTTTTTTAGCATTTCACCAAATTTCCTCCCAGAAAAACATGTAGATCTATGTTACATCCATAAAAGCTAATGATCTTTTTTGTCTGTTAGTACTTCAGTGCTTCGTAGTCGAATGTTTGTTTGTATGTGCACTTGCCATAGCGCCCATTCACCTACTCAGAAGCGCTCCCGACTGCAGACAGGACACTGCAGCTGAGTTTCACGTCGAAGCGCTGAGCAATTGCGAGTGAAGGACTTGCCCAAGGTCCCTACGCGGCGACTTGAGGTGTATTCGAACCTCGAACCTTCCGGCTTCAAGACAACGACGCCACCACTACACCACTGCGCCCCACAAATGCCTCTGCAGACGCAAAACTTCACGTATGTACGCCTGTCGATTTTTCTCTGGAGATGCTACGTCTGTTATACATGGGAAGGTCTACAATTATACCTCTGTATTTTCTCTTGGAATTCTCCTCTCTGATGGGAAATCCCCCGACCCATCAGAGAAGTCTAGATTTTTGACTGCGCGACCACGCTGTGTGCACGGGTTCTGTGGAAGCCACGAGTTTTACTATGTTAACAGATCTATGGCCTTTTCAAAGTTATCCGTGAAAAATGGATATGGGTCAAGTAGGACTCTCCCTTTGAGCAGTTGGACACTCGAGGGATAACTGTCTTTCCCGTCATCGTTCTTTTTATGCTTATACCTTGCTTGCATATGACTACTGAGTACTGACCTCGCCAACGTAATGCAGTTGACAAAATATCAATCAAGATATCAATCAAGCAGTTTTTTTTATTTTTTATTGGTCCGTGTGAATCAGTCACACTAAGGCAGGAATAAGTTTACACAGAGCATCATAGTTATCACAAATTAATCAGACAATAATCAAAGCGAAAACTAAATTTTTTAACGAAAGTATTGTATAGTCAATGGACCTATATTGGGATTACCCCACAGGAATAGACAAGGAAAGATTATTTAGACCCAGTGGTTATAAAGTTGAGTGATACCAGTGTGATCAGTTAGCATATTACAATAACTCAAATACGGCTGAACCATGGAGTAACAATAGAGTATTAGGCGAGAGCAGGTAAGATATACTGTAGAGTCTTAATTAATGATTCCAATATTTTAGCTATTTTTTATGAGATGTCCTCTAATCGACATGAATTCACCATGTTGGACCACCAAAGCACCTAGAAATTAACCGAAATATGCACTTGTAACATTATTTATTAACGATTTAAAGGTGTATAATCAGAACTAAGAATGATCAATATTTTTGCGCTTGAAGACATTTCGAGTAACCAGTAGGGTCCAATCGTATAACCCAAACAGCTTAAGCGGAAGTCGAAAGTCCAACATAGGAAACCAGCCTTTCAAATAGCACTGGATCAAGTCAGAGAGGTTTTCAAAGAAGAGCGAAACGATTGCCAGACATCTGTGTTAAACACTGGTTTGTGGGGGTGCTGCAGTGTAGTGGGTATGTTCGTCACCATGCAGTCGGATGATTGCAGGTTCGAATCCACCTCAAATTGCCGCGTCGGGACCTTGTGCAAGTCCTTCATTCGCAACTGCTCGAATGCAGTGCCCGCGCTGTAGTCGGGAGCGTCTCTGAGTAGAGAGATTTAAGGTGCGCTATAACAGTGCACATACAAACAAACTGGGCGAACACACTTTGTGGGCGCTGTAGAAACCACGAGCTTTACAACGCAAATCTTCCTCATCAAATGATAATGATAATTATGTCGCTAATTAAACTTCCGAAGATTCTTCTCCGGTGCGTGAAGAGTTATTAAAGACACACCTTCTTGACATCGCCGGTTGGTTGATGTTCAATGATGTTGTGATTAGCGTTGTCCTCTTCTGTCCTAGTTTTGAATTAGCACTACACCATACTACTACACCATACTACTCAAGAGATTAAAAAGAGAGGAACGCCTGACCAGATACAACTGCAAAGGGATAATGCCAGAGTACAGAGAGGAGATCAAGAACCGTTTCGAGGCACTAAATCTAGAGGAGGCGCTTGATGCCAACGGCATGTGGGAGGAAATGAAGAAGGTGATACACGAGGAGGCGGCTAAACACGTACCAAGGAAAGTAAAGAAAAAGACTACTCCGTGGCTTTCGGCAAAGGCAATCAAGATAGCGGAAGAAAGGAGAATCGCAAGGACTGCTGGAAACAGAGATCGGACTAGGGCGTTGAATGGCGCTTTCCAGAGGCAGGCAAGGAAAGACAAAGAAACCTACCTGAACGAGAGGTGCAAAGAAATGGAGGAGGAAGGGAATAGAGGAAGAACCAGAGAAATGTTCGCAGAACTGAGAAAAATAACTGGTAAATTCACACCAAGAAAGGGATCACTGAAAAACGCAAGCGGAGAAGTATTAGGAGACAGTGAAGAAACGAAAAGCAGATGGAAGGAATACACAGAAAATCTCTACAAAGCCGATGATAGAGTGAACAAGGAGGAAGATATATCGATGGCCACAGGGGATTACGAGAAAGAACCAAGTGTCATGAGATCGGAGGTGGAGTGGGCAATCAAACAAATCAAGGATAATAAGACACCTGGGGCGGACGAGATACCCATTGAGCTGATCAAAGAGGCTGGAGACGGAATGATAGAAGAACTAACAGCACTATGCAATCGGATATGGGAGACAGAAGAATGGCCCAAAGACTGGGAAAAGTCCATATTCATACCTATCTTCAAAAAAGGCGACGCCAGGGAATGTGAAAACTACAGAACAATAGCGCTGATATCACATGCAAGTAAGATCCTACTGAAGATTATACATAAAAGGATGGAGAGCACGATTGAGAGGGAACTGCCTGTCCATCAGGCAGGTTTCAGGAGACGGAGAGGAACAAGAGACCACATAGCGAACCTCAGATGGATAATGGAGAGACAGAGAGAATTCGGACAGGAGGTACACATATGCTTTATAGATTATAGCAAGGCCTTCGACTGCATCGATCATGCTCTGATGTGGAGGACTCTAAGGGAAATGGGGATCCCGACACACCTCATAAAACTCCTCAAGAACCTATACGGGAACCAGGTGGCCGTGGTTAGGACGGAGCATGGCGAAACTATAACCTTCCAAATAAAGAAAGGAGTTCGGCAGGGGTGCATACTATCGCCATACCTGTTCAACCTTTATGCTGAAATGATAGTGAGGAAAGCAGGCTTAGAGGAATCAAACGCTGGTGTGAGGATAGCGGGCAGGACACTGAACAATTTAAGATATGCGGACGATACAACGTTACTGGCAGGGAAAGTGGAAGATCTAAAAGATATCATCAGAAAATTAAAAACAGAAAGCGAGAAGGCTGGACTGTATTTCAACTTAAAGAAGACCAAAATCATGACCACGGAAAATTGGACAAACTTCGAGGTAGATGGAGAGGAGATGGAGGTGGTGACAAGTTTCTGCTTCTTGGGAGCCATGATAGAAAATGATGGCGGATGTGACAGAGAGATACGACGGAGGATTACATTGGGAAAGTCTGCAGCAAAGGGACTAGAGAAAATATGGAAGGATAAACATGTGAGCCTGATGACAAAGACAAGAATTGTAAAGGCAATGATATTCCCAGTGGTGCTGTATGGATGGATGTGAAACGTGGACAAAAACAAAGGCCTTAGAAAGGAAAATCGATGCTTGCGAAATGTGGATATGGAGGAAGGTATTGAGAACCCCATGGATCGAGAAAAGAACAAATGAATCCATATTACTAGAGATAGGTCAGGCACGAGGGAATATGTCATTAGGGCAGAGAGCGGCAAGGCAGAAGTTGACATTCTTCGGACATGTGATGCGAGCAAACGGCCTGGAAAAGGAGATGACGCTGGCCTGCGGAGAGGGAGGAAGAAGGAGAGGACGCCCGAGAAGGAGGTGGATGGAAGAAATACACGAAAGAACGAAGATGAACCTGGAAGAACTGAGAAACGCGACGGAAGATCGTAGCAAGTGGAGAAGGTTGACCATGACGGTCGCTAAGATTCAAAGAATCGATGGCACAAGGTGACAAGGTGATACTACTTGGGCGGTGGCAAAGTTTATTCCATCCAGATTTATTTGCTCTGGTTGCTATACTGAGCGAAGCTGTGCGGTAAAAGATTGGGAGCTGCCAATTCCTGAGTTTCGACAGGTTTAGAACACAGTCTAGCGTTAATTTCCAGGTCTTTAATTAAAGATTTGACATGAGCCTATGGTCCAAAGGTAGTTTATGGCAAAAATTCCGATGCAGTCGACATAAATTATTTGGTAAATTGCACAGGTCCAATTCTTTAGTTTCCTATAATTATTCCAGAGTTTAATGACATCACAATTATATACTCCCAAAGAGACGTCTTTAAAGTTCTCAATTTAATTCAATTTTTTTTGGGGTGGGGGTTAAATTTTTATCAATCTCTTTATATTTTCCAAACGATTATTCGGTTTGTTCGTGTAGTATAGTCTTGAAGTCATATTATTGCAAAACGTAACGTAAAGTTCAAGACTACCATGTCGATGAATATTGACTGTAAATTATAGGTCTTACATGGGCAAATCGACTTAACTTTGTGACTCCGGTAGCCTACATGCAAGATCTATTATTTTGATTGCATGGATTGTGAAGTTTTGTTGATATTCTTATGGCATGGAGTCAATGTAAATTGACGCATTATAACCAGTGTTGCGACTCTAAAATTTGAAAAAAACCAAGTTGAAGGGTCAAAAAAAACCAAGAAAACCCAGGTTGAGCAAATCTTCCGAAAATTCCCGGAATTTCCCGAAAAATTCCCAAATTTCCCACAAATCTTCCGAAAAATTCCCGAATTTCCCGTCCAAAAATCTGATGACCTTTTTTTAGTCATCCGGCACAAATTTTTGGAAAAAAGTCCACAATTTCACGAAAAATGTCCGAAAATGTAAAAAATCCCTTTTTTCCGTCGAAAAAAAACCCAAGAAAAAACCCAAGCTCGTCCAAAAAAAACCATTTTCCAAGTTCGGATCAAAAAACCCAAGATCTTATGAAATAACCCAAGGAGTGGCAACGCTGATTATAACAAAATTCTTTTCGCAGTTACTGTAGTACAACTGAAATCCATTTATTAACATTATTCTGCACGGAATTTATTTATATTACTGTGTAAGACCGTGTTAAAGGTGTCCGTGAGTATTACGCCGAAACCAATTGTCATTGCGACCGATGATGAACAACTTTTTAAAAGCTAACATCGCTTTGCTGACGCGAAATGTGGCTCCAAACTTCATGTTGTGAATTTTTGCAGATATCAGTGTACCCACGGAATGCGCAAAACAGTGAAAATTATTCAGAATAATTGGAATTATAATAACATATAATGATGATATAGCATTCAATAGAATATCTTTCAGGCTGTGTAAAAACCACCTAATCAAGTAATGTTGCCATGGTTTCCGTTCTGTTCCCATGGCAACTGGTCCTGAGCGGCATTGCAGCATCGCCTCTCCATGTAAATGAACGCATGTTTTATATAATTATATTATATTAATGCGACTTCAAAATACGATTGGGCGTGTATAATTTTGTGTTGCAAGTTAATGTAGAAATATTTGTCCCTCGTCACCATCAGATATCCTCAAAATGAGTCACGCCTATGCATAACATCAATGCGAAGATACAGACGGCAGCGCTGAAAGCGTAATGTACACAGACTACAATTGTTAATTTGCACACCTCTTTTAATAATTTTCAAATTGGTATATATAATCTCAATTAGAAAAGAGAGTCAATGCTTGGGTTGTAGACTTCTTCTTTAGGTTCTCTGCCCTTCGGCAGGTTCCAACCTCCAATGACGCCACTCCTCTCTGTGCTGTGCCTTTTCCTTCAGTTTGCTGTATCCGTTGACCATCATCCATCCGAGCATCATTTGCCGCGGTCTTCCTCTCCCTCTCTTTCCTTCTATGATTTCTTTCAGGAGGGAGTCTCCTCTTAATACGTGCCCCACCCAGTTCCTTTGTCTTTCTCTTATTGTTGTTATTAGCGATCGTTTTTCACCAACCATTTGAAGCACCTCCTCATTCGTTATATGCTCCGTCCAGCTCACCTTCTCCATCCTTCTCCAAATCCACATCTCGAAAGCCTCTAATCTCTTAATATCCTCCTTCTTGATGGTCCAGGTCTCCGACCCATACAATGCCACACTCCATACCAGTGTTTTGACCAGTCGTTTCTTTAAGGATTGTAGACTAAAATGTGTCAATTCATCTTACCAGCAACAGATAATATTATACTTGAGTCTTATTTGTGGTGGAGCAAGTCAATATAGAAATATTTGTTCCTCGTCACCATCAGATATCCTCACAATGAGTCATGCCAGTTCATTTTACCAAGCAACAGATAATATTATACTTGAGTCTTATTAATTTTGTGGTGGAGCAACATGCCTGTGGCGCGTTATGTAATCGAAGTTTGTCTAACTATAAGTAATCGCATGAAAGTCGGAAATCGATTTGTCGATGAAACATCGGCGAAGAAAAGAAATTAAACGCAAGCACATTCTCGTGATTAAAAAAAAATGAAGAGAATGAAGAAAGAGGAGTTTTTCTGAGAAGTTCCACCACTTGGAATGGTCTACCATCCATCCGCATAGTAAAACTCATGTCCGGTGCATTCCATGCATCCTCTCGCTTTCTCACGACGGAACTTTCCCTCGGGAGCTTATGTGCTGAAAGCGCCTCTGATTAGCCAATGCCGAGAGAGTCGCTTTACCAATGTTTAGATATTATAATACGATATACGATTCGATTATATTGCAACACTTTTGCACGAATTACTCATGGACGTGGGACCACTTCACGCTACTCATCCTAAGGTCCACTCAACCTTCCATTCAGCAGATGACTTTGGTAAACTGAACAGCAATAGGACGTGATGAGCGTATGATCTCATGCATGCTGCACACAGTTAAATATCGAACTCCTGTGGTAACCCGTTGTCATCTGCTCATTCTATGAATTGCACTCACACAGCGTTGTGTCAGTTTTAAATTACAAGAAATCTAAAAACAAAAATCATAATCATCTCATTAAGTTCAATGAATCTTGACGAGTGATGCCACAGCAACACTCGTCTTGACGATGAGAAAGAACTGACGAAAGAAAAACCTGACTCACAAAGTTCAGGAAAACCGGAAATGTTGTCGCGTAGTAAAAGTAGCCAACTTACTTTGAATGAATTTCTGTGAAGAAGATTTAAATAATTATCAGAAAACCGTTGGCGTGTTGGTCAGGAGATACAATGCGAATAGAACACAAAAAGATTGATAAATGAGGATTTTGAAGGTAGTTTCTCCTAAAAAATTGAGTTGTTAATGGCGGAGTTCGATTGGTGATCATTGTGTTAACAGTTTAAATTTAACGAAATTGTGAGAAAAGAAAGATCAATAGTGGCATAGTTCTATCAACGCATAGCTTGACCTGGGCAAAACTGCTTCAGAATCTTTCTAGACGGTTTGCTACTCAGTATATTTTTCTGAATAGCATATCCAAAATGCGAAAAAAATTGTATTGAACATTGTATGTCTGACAGCCTCAATGTGCTACGATCATCCGTTGTCCAAACCAGGGGCGGATCCCGGGGCAATCCGGCCATGCCCCACCCATTGATAATGTGCATAGGTCGTGCCCCCAGTAGGTTTCAACAAGCTTTCAATCAATGCCGCGAAAGCATACCATGTCAACAACTATCTTAGTTCTCAGAAGTGTTGATGAGATTACTAAAAATGGTCATCAGTTATTTTGGTAGGGAAAGCGGCATAATTATATTTTCAGGAAACTTTGACCGAATGACAAAAAAAGAAGGTCGTCAGTTTTTTCGGCCAAACATCAACGAAATTTTTTCCGACTATAAGCTTAGGCCAAAAACTTTTGCCTCTTCTAAATTTCTGTATCCGCCCCTGGTTCAAGCCACACTAATATTTCAAGAAAAACAATAAAACATGCAAAGCTGGCGAAACTGAACGCTGCCCTTCAAGAAGTTCAATTTAATTGTCTAATCAAAACTTTCTTTATAATTATTTCAATGTAAAATTTTTTCGTTGGGTCAAAGATTAAAAATGGCAGTTCACATAGGCAGGACAGGACACTCTTTTAGACTGCCACTTGTTTGTTTGCGTGTATGCGCACTTGTTATAGCGCCCATTCAAGCTCGCTACGCAGAGGCACTCCCGACTACAGCGCGGACACTGCATCGGAGTTTCACGCCGAAGCGCTAAGCAATTGCGAGTGAAGGACTTGTCCAAGGTCCCTACGCGGCGACTTGAGGTGGATTCGAACCTGCAACCCTCCGGTTGCAAGGCAACGAACAACACTACACCACCGCACCCCATAATTGATTCCTTATCTATTAACATTAATTGCACAGTTTTGTGATTAATCAATTTTCGAGTCATATATATAATTATCTGAGTCATCAAAATAATTCGTTAAAATTTAATGCAGGACACGAATGCATAAAATAAATCAATGCTGCTTAGACATCGATGGAAAACGGAATTAACCGCTACTCTTATACACCTCTTTTAATGTTATCATCATTTATATAACTTTTGAACTTTATTGCCAAAAGTGCTACTGCGGTCCTTAGCGCTACAAAATAGTCGAAGCTGATCTGTCTCTGAAAAAACCTGATTAATAAGAAAACTGATCATCCGAAATTTTTTAAAGAAGGCTGCTTTAAAATTGATTTCAGAATATGGGTCTTTTGTGACCCATATTTGATCCAGTATATATATATATATATATATATATATATATATATATATATATATATATATATATATTCTGTTGGGATTGGTTCCACATCCAATCATCTCCTTTTCTCACGTACAGTCGTACACGTATAGTTATAAGGATGGTTCGTTAGTATAAATAGAAATGCTCACGAGGCTAGGGGGAGACCAGTTTTAGTTAAGCTTAGTTAAGCTTCTTTTGGACACCTGTTGTGTGTTACGCTTTTGTGCCATGGTGGCCTTATGGTTTGTGCTGGTTCTCGAATTTGAGTCTCCCAATAATGTGGATGACGACTGTATTAATTCTTAGTAAAAGTGCGTTTCGTCTGGAATGTTGATGTACCGTGAGTATCGTTCCAATTTAATATACTTTAAGCTTTTCGAGTGACTTTTTCATATGTATTCTTACTTACTCCTAGACAACTAGCTAACAATATATATATATATATATATATATATATATATATATATATATATAAAGAGAAGATTCTGTCTGTCTGTGTGTCTGTTTGACCGGGATGCATTTCCACATTTTTTGAGTTTTTCACTCCAAACTTTCACTGCTGTGTAGGTCTCGGCATGAGACACCCCAACGAGGGGTTGGCGACTCTCAACCACCATGAGGGCCAGGGTGGGGAGCGAAACCCCATTTTTTCACTTTTTTTCAACAATTCCTCTGAAACTTTGTACCTAGATAGAGGGCCATCAGAGCCACCCGGTGGAGTGGTTGGCGAATCTCTACCACCATGGGGGCCACGGTGGGGATTGCGAAAACCCTAATTTTCGCCATAAATTTCAATTCCCTTGACATAGTTTCACAGTTAGGCAGATTTTTACGCGGGCCACCTCGCCTCTACTCAGCCCACACCTCGGTCCGCAGGGGCCGGGTGGGGCATGGGTTAGGGTGGTGGGGGCGTGGGGCGGTGGGGGAGAAATTTTTTTCGAAAACCGAACTTTCACGGGTGGCGTACCGGTCGAGGTCGGAGTGTGGTGTGTTTGGTGGTGGGTGGGGTGGGGGTTGGGTGGGGATGGGGTATGTGGGATGGGGGGGTGGGGTGGGGTGGTTGGGGGAGTGAAAGGGGGAGGTGGTGGGGTGGGTTGGGGTGGGGAGATGGGGTGGCGGTGGGGTGGGCGGGGTGGGTGGGCTGTGTGGAAGAATGTGGGTGGGGTGGGGTGTGGAGGGGGAGGGGTGGGGTGGTGGGGATTGGCGGTGGGGTGGGGCGGGGTATGGAGGATTGGGGTGGGGGGAATTTTTCCGAAAACCTTAATTTCATGGGTGGCGTACCGGTGGAGGTCGGAGTGTGGTGGGGTGTTGTGGGGGTGGGGGTGGAATGGGATGGAGTGTGGTGTGGTTGTGGCCGGGAGCGGGCCGTATCCTATATTTTCCGGGCATCGCTGGGTACCCCAGCCAGTGTATATATATATATATATATATATATATATATATATATATATATATATATATACTTTTGGGTAGAAAGCCGATGACCGTGTTGCCGCTGTTTTACAGTGCCAAATTTAAATGACACGAAATTTAGATTGTGTAGTGACTCAAGTCACTCAAGTGTTTATGCAGTTGAGTTGATTGCCGCAGCTGCAGAGGCTCTTATAATGATTGTTGAACAGTGAATGTTATAATAATTACAAGATTGCAATTTTCTCTGATTCATTGAGTGTTTTGACATCAATAAAGAAGTCTTGCAATGAATCTATAGACCTACATTATTTGAATGATAGGCTGTATCATTATTAGCAAACTAGATACTGATCAAGCAAGATTTTTGTAGTATGGGGAGATTAAAAAATGTTCGACATGGGGGACACTTTGAAGTCTTAGAGTCTTAGACCAAGGCTATTAGCACTGAAATAGTGAGCAATTTGTAAAAATGACAACCTAAAATGCTACTATTGCATCGTGGAAATTCAAAACATTTCAACAATGGAGAGGGCGCTTTTAAAGTCCTAAACCAGGACTATTAGCACTGAAATAATTAGCAATTTTATTAAAATGACAGCCTAAAATGCTACAATTACAGCATGAAAGATAAAAACATTCGACATTTAGGAAGGTCACACAAACCCCTTTTCCTGCTCGGCTCTTCGCGCCTCGGCGATCGTTTTTCGACCTCTCGTCCGTTCCCCCAAGTTCGGACCAAGTCTCCGCCTATGGACCTTACACAATGGGAGCGCTTCTGAACGGTTCACTTTACTCGAGGCGCTTTATTCACTTTTAAATAATATGCAACACATTATAGACTAAAAACCAATGCTTTTCGGCTTTTAAACATTATTATTTTTTGCATTTCTGACCCAGGATAATACTAAAGCAAATTTCTAAACTTCGCGTACGCGAAATTTGGTCGATTAATAAACAATAATTATAACCTATGCTATTCCATTTTTTTCTATCTTATGCTATTCTATTCCAGTTTATTCTATCCTATTCTAGTCTATAATTCCATTCTATTCCATTCCATTTTAATGCGCTCTTGATCGGAAAGCGCCTCTATCGAATGGAATCGCAACTAATCGGATTTGCTCTGATGTGGACATCTGGCGATTGAATAAAATGAACAAATTTACTTCGCTTGGAGCACTCACCATGTAAGCTCATAACTCTTGTCAAGTCCATCAAGTGTGTTAGTTGATTCTGTTGCTTGTGGACTTGCTCACGGTCGAGTAAACACCTCCGAAATAAAATCCTGGCTACGGCCTTGAGTAGGTCTATCGAAGATTTTGTAGCGCAAGTCTCGCAGCATAGACTAATCTATTCAGAGGCGCTTTCAGCACGGAAGTCCCGTGGGAAAAGAAACGTCAGGGAATGAACCGGACATGAGTTTTACGCGCAGAAGTTGGGAAAGACCATCCCGTGTGAAGGGACCTATCACAGAAAATGCCGCGATTTTAGCCAAGGCACACGGACCAAGAGGGACAAAGAGGTCAAACGGTAACGGTCTGTGGCAGTGTTGGCCACTGACAGATTCGAGTATGGCATCTTTGTTCTCGTGTCAGGACTGCCTTGGCACCATCAGTTCGCTCTGACTTCTCTCTCTGGTAATCTCGGCCGATCTAGCTGTAAGCGCGTCTGAAAGACATCTAATCACATAGGAGCGCTTTATGAGTGGTCATACAAATATAACAAGACACATTACAACCAGGGCTTAAAGTGTGCACGGCTGAACGGTCATGGACGGCGTCCATGCACTTAGTTTAAAATCTGAACGTCGTCCTGCCACTTAATTGCCAGCAAAGTCTGGAAAGGTAAGGGGCGTCATGCACTTATTTTCCTGCACTTCAAGCACTGATTGCAGCACGTCACTGTGAAATGCAATGCAATATAACACAATGCAATACAATCAAATACAAGACAGCGAATTGGCCTGAATCACATTTCTGCTGGAACGGTCGATCCATTGCCTAATTAAATGTAGGCTACACACTGTATAGATTTCGCATCGCATCCACTGCGCAGAGCTGAGAGAGAAACAACGAAATTGTCTGTTAATAATAATAATAATAATAATAATAATAATAATAATAATAATAATAATAATAATAATAATAATAATAATAATAATAATATTATTATTATTATTATTATTATTATTATTATTATTATTATTATTATTATTATTATTATTATTATTATTATTATTATTATTATTATTATTATTATTATTATTATTATTATTATTATTATTATTATTATTATTATTATTATGGTCGTCTTCTTAACGATACACATCCGTTCACGGTTTATTGTTCATTCATATGATCAATATGAACGTCGTTAAGAGCTGCAAATCTGTCCTATCTGTGTCTATATGCATGTTTGTGTGTCAGTCTGTGTGTCTGTCTGTCTGTCTGTGTGTCTGTCTTATACCCCGCAGTCGATCGAGTTGATCGATCGAGTCGATCATAACTCGGTCAAGTCGAGTCGATCGAAAAATCGTCGACTCGATCGACTTGCAAGTCGAGTCGATCGTGAGTCTTGCCAAGTCGAGTCGATCGAAAAATCGTCGACTCGATCGACTTGCAAGTCGAGTCGATCGTGAGTTTTGCCGAGTCGAGTCGATCGAAAAATCGTCGACTTGAAAGTCGAGTCGATCGTTGTTTCATCGACTCGACTCGACTTAGAAATATTTTGCTCAGTAAATATTTTACTTATTCTATATTTCTTGAAGACTCAAAGTGACCTAGATGATATAAGCTTAATGACGTAATTCAATTTTGGCACACAAGTAGGCTACTGTTACACAGCAAATGAACCTTTGGCAGTGTTGGCGATTTCGTGTTAGTGGAACTGAGAAAGTTGACTATAGACGCACGTTATCGATTTGAAGTGAACGAGTAGGCCTACAGGGACGGATACAGAAATTTTGGAAGGGAGACCAAAACCTTGGGCCTGGAGCCGACAAAATTCCGCCGAAATTGTTTTAGTCTTTCGCCCAACAAAATTCTAAAAACCAGTGACAACTCAGGTTATTTAAAATCTGATGACTTTTTAGTCATGTGCTACTTTCTCATCTTCCTGTTCCCGTTGCGTTGATTTACAGTTTCTTGAAACCTGATGGAGGAGGGGTACTTCTATGCAAATCTCTTAATGGAGTGGGGCAAGGACGGATACAGAAATTTTCGAAGGGGGGCCAAAGTCCTACGGAACTACTCTTGGGGGGGGGCAAATCTACTTTCCGAGCAAAATAGCTGGTCAAAAATAAAGAAATTTCTGAAATGGGGGGGCCATGGCCGGATTGCCCCCCCTGGATCCGCCCCTGAGTGGGGGCATGGCCGGATTGCCTCCATTGGATCCGCTCCTGAATGAGCATGATACAGATATACTATTATGCGTCTGTATATATGTAGATGTTAATTTTAAGAATATAAAACGAAGCCATTTTATGACGTCACTTCGATTATGATACAATTCTGCAATTAATTAAGTTCACTGAGAAACGAAATTAGGCCTATTGTGACGTCACTTCGATCAGGATACAGATCTACTATCATTAATTTAATTAATTTTGAGAATACAAAACTAGGTCTTTGCTTATTGTAACGTTACTCTGATTATGATACAATTTTACTATTATATTACAAGTTCACTTGGAGAATAAAAAACTGGGCCTATTGTGACGTCACTTCGATTATGATACAAAATGTACTATTTTAGAAGTGCATTTTGAGAATATAAACAAGGCCTGTTTTGACGTCACTTCGATTATGATGCAAATGTACTCGGCCTATTATAGAAGTGCATTCTGAGAATATAAACAAGGTCTATTGTGACGTCACTTTGATTATGATACAAATGTACTATTATAAAAGTGCATTTAGAGAATATAAACAAGACCTATTGTGACGTAACTTCGATTATTAAACAGATCTACCAGTATATTATGTTCATTTTGCGAATATAAAACGGGGCCTTTTATGACGACACTTCGATTATCATACAATTGTACTATTAAATAAGTTCACCGAAGACAACGAAATTAGGTCTATTGTGGCGTCATTTCGATTATGATACAGATCTGCTGTCATATTATTTCATTTTTATAATACAAACTGGGGCTGTTTAAACGCAACATCCCTCTGATAATGAAACAAATCTATTATTATACGTCTAGTATGTGAATATAAAAACTAGGCCCATTGTGACGTCACTTCGATCATGATACAGACCTACTATTAAAGAAGTTCATTTTGAGAATTGTGACTAACTTCGATCATGATACAGATCTACTACTATAGAAGTACATTTTGAGAATATAAACCTAGGCCTATAGTGACGTCACTTCGATTATTACACAGATCTACCGTAATAATTATTGAAGTTCGTCTACAGAATCTAAAACGAGGCCGTCACTACGTCAGTACGATTACAGTGCAAATCTACTATAAATTCACTGAGAATACGAAATTAGGCTTATTGTCACGTCACACAGATTATGATACAGATCTACTATCGTATAATTTCATTTTGAGATCACATAACTGCAGAGGTGAGCAAGAGACAAAACTAGGCCAAGTCGACGCGAAGTCGATCGAGTCGATCGATGACCGAGCCAAGTCGATCGAGTCGTCGAGAGGTCGGCGAGTCGACGAAGTCGATCGAGTCGATCGTCGGTCGAGCCGAGTCGATCGAGTCGTCGAGAGGACGGCGAGTCGACGAAGTCGATCGAGTCGATCGTCGCGCGAGCCAAGTCGATCGTAGCCCGCGACTCGATCGACTGCGGGGTATAGTCTGTCTGTCTGTCTGACGGCGGATTTCCGGTGAGGGTAAAAGGTTGCGGTGGATTGACGAAGAATGGTCAACGTATAGCATTCACGAATTGTTCTAATTGTTTTCATTCAATCATTCATTCATTCCCTCACTCACTCACTCACTCACTCACTCACTCACTCACTCACTCACTCACTCACTCACTCACTCACTCGCTCGCTCGCTCGCTCGCTCGCTCTCTCACTCACTCACTCACTCACTCACTCACTCGCTCGCTCGCTCGCTCGCTCGCTCGCTCGCTCGCTCGCTCTCTCACTCACTCACTCACTCACTCACTCACTCACTCACTCACTCACTCACTCACTCACTCACTCACTCACTCACTCACTCACTCACTCACTCATTCATTAATTAATTCATTCAACGACTCTTAAATAAACTCAATCTTGAATCGATGCGACTATGGTCTTATCTATCTGGCACACCGACTCATTCGATCTTCCACATTCCAATTCGCAAACTAAACGTCGCACACCTTAACAGCTACCATACCACTTATGATCCATTGGTTATCGGATCACGACCTCCTTTGGCATACTCCTAATGACAACTCCTCTGGTGGGTTCGGTACATTGGAGTCGGTTGGTTCCAGGTACGAATCCACCTCAAGCATTGCAACCTTGAGCAAATACTTTAATCGCTCTTGCAGGCGTTTCGACATGAAACTCCGATGTAGTGTCCGCTCAATAGTCGGGAGAGCCTCTGAGCAAAGAGCTTGAAGCGGATATGTAGCAAATGCAAGAAATAAATAAAATTTATTGGAAATATTATGCCCTGCTTAGACACCTTTAAATAGGTGAAATTGCAGCAATAAATAGCGAGACAATTGATGGTCTAACATCGTATTATATTATTAGAATATCATTTTTTATTTGTAACAAAAGTTTCGAAAATAAATAATAGAATTGTTCAGTCGAAAAAATAAAATTAATGAACGAATAGCAGAAAGAAATTTTCAGCGATGAATAAATAAACAGAAAAAAATAAAAATGATGAAATTGCAAGCAATAATTTATTTCGTTTATTCAATAACCCGATTGACAGTACGCAACTGCATGGTTTCAGTTATATGCGGTACGAACGATGAATAAGTTAATATTCAATTCAAACAAATCACTAAAACGTAAATCGCAGAAGACATAAAATCACAGAGCTGTAGCCATTCAAGAGACATGTTATCTAACAATAAACATGTCTTAATCAGACTGTGGTCCAAAATATTTCAACATAATATCATAATTTATGCCCAATTAATGCAAGCTGCGTCGACCCAAATACACGCACTCACATACGGTGGACTTTGGCAGTACGATTAGACGCGTCTTATAATCATCTTAAATTTGGACACCTTTACAACGTATTACCTGACCTGTATATAAATAAATAAATAAATAGCGTTAAGAATATCCTGCCACATTGACCCCGACAAAAATGCTGTTATCGAGTATTATTAAAATAAAAAAGATTTGTCAGGATCGATCTAAACGAATAAAAAAGAAAAACAGCAATACTTTGTAGAATAATTCTTGATAAAGAATTGAGTTGGAAATCAAACATAGATTAATATTATTATTGAAAAATATTATAAGAAGTTAACCCTATTACGCACACCTTTCGAGGCAACGCATTTAGCACACCTGGGGCCCAATGGACCCCACCGATAACACGGGTTGAAATTATATCAATTAGATATAACTTGAATGAATGACTGACATTTATGTTGTACATAGCACATGCACTCATGGAACATGTTTGGGTCAATATAATATAGGCCCAAAATTAACCCTATGGTTTTCAAAAGGGGTGCTATCCATCAATTTTTAGGTTTTTCCAAAATCAAACTTGTTTTATATGGAATTTTTTTTGACATTTTAGGTCATTTTAGGGGGTTCATTTACACACATTTTGAGGTAAGATTTGTGATGATATCCCATGCCCTCCTCCTTTATTCAGGCGTGGGACTTACTCTACCAAAGTTCAAGCAGTGGCGGAGTTATAACAACAAAAAGAGGCGATAGTTGGCAATAACTTCAAAATGTCAACGGAATACTCGGATGTCAGAGGGGCGAGGCAATCGGAAATATCGATCTGCACGTCATAACCTTTCACTAGAATGTCAATCAATGTTTCATGACAAGATCTCGATGAGTCTCGCTTTTATTATTTCTTGTTACTGCAGATAAACTACAGATTTCTTGATTTCATCTATCAATCTCAACGCATTAGGGTCAAAGTTCTGACGTCTGTGGCTGGATATATTTACGGTGTAGTCCTCTGGGATTGGTTGAGATTGTCAGCTGATGGCAAAACAAGTCCTTTGATTAATTAAAGCGAGAAGTAAGGGCGAATGAAACACAGGAATGGAAAGTCTGTCTTTGTTGGAATGAAAACTTCTGTCGGTCAGAAAATATTGAATGTTCCATAACGAAATAATGCATTCAATTCACAAGAGTCAAATTTTGTTTGTGTGTATGTTTAGAATGCTGCCCGTATGAGGCTAAATATTTCCTTTTATAGGCCTAATTATAGTCTATTTTGATACCTTTGAATTCTAATTGATGAATATCATTATTCCTAGAGTTAAGATAATAATACTTCCTAATTATTGATGAAAATTAATTTCTGGTCTCCTTGACTCTACTTATTGCGGCTGTGAGAAAATAGAATCGCTTTAAATTTCCACTACGCAAACCGTTCTGTGACGCGATATCTGGCGATTTGAATGAAAGCGGTCTAAAGCGGAGAAGCCAAAACTTACCGACCAACATCAACGTCGGATACCCCAGATGGGTAGGGCTGTGTGGTGGCGGGGTAGGGCACTTTATCCCGCAGGGGCTGGTGGAGGAGAAATCGAAATTTCCTGAACAACTCCGAGTATTCCCAGTTGACATTTTTAAGCAATCTTATGCTGACATGTTTTATATGAATTACTACATGCATTGTAGGTGTCATAATACGCTTAGTGCATTCCACCGAAATTTCTAAATCGTGGCATTAAAGTTTCGCAGATTGTGTTTACAGCTTCTTACAATTAGATATACAATTGATTAAAAAGGACGCTTCAAACTCACATAAGTGCTGCAATCGGATAACTTCGATTCTAGGAAATATTATAACGTGTCATAAGAGAAAACAAAATTCTTGAACACTGAGCATAGAATATTTTATTGGGTAACATCAGATTTTAGTAAATACTTATTCAATAATAAGACAAAAATTAATATGTGTAAGTTTTTCTAGGTCTTAATTTTTCACAATAATTTTTGAACGGCGCGTTTCTTTCTCGCAATGTTGGGTATCAATAATTATTATTATAGGGTCAGCAGTTCAAATAATAGAGCACCATATTTACGTTTTTGTACTGATTAATGTGCGTGGATAAATTCCTAAATAATGACTGTAGACACTTTAAAAAGGTATTTAATTTGTATCAGTAGAATGCTTGTGAAATTATTGCTGATAATGTATCAATTGAAGCCTATAATCACTTTGGATATTGAAAAATATTGTAGCATTTTACTTGTTGTCGTTATTGTTGTTGCTATTATTGTAGTCATTATCATTGTTCTTGCTATTATTAAAGTTACTGGTATTGTTCATATTGCTACTGTTGTCATAATCATGTCGTCATCATCATCATCATCATCATCATCATCGTCATCGTCATCGTCGTCGTCGTCGTCATCATCATCATCATCATCATCACCACCACCACAACCACTCCCCACCACCACCATCACCACCACCACCGCCACCATCACCATCACCACCACCACCACCGCCACCATCGCCATCACCACCACCGCCACCACAACCACCACCACAACCACCACCACCACCTTTTCTTAATTTTCATCTTTTATTGTAGATGTGGTTGCTGTTGTTTTTGCTTATAAGGTTTGGGTTCAGATTAGTACTCGATGTCTAACGGAAATGTTGTTGTTGTGTAACGATGCGAACTGTAGATTACCATAATCGTTCCGCAGAGTATCGCTATTTCACTGTGTATCAAGGGACATTACGTCAACATTGGTTGCGTTCGGTTCAAATTGCAGTGAAAGTAATCTGATAATGAGAAACAAAATAGACCTGGTTTTCATCCGCATTGCTATGCGTCAGCATTGAAAGGTTCAATGTAGTGCAACGTATTATAATTGATAGACAAAACAAAGTGAGAAAAACACACGTATATAGACTGAGAGAGAGAGAGGCTAACAAACACAGAGACAAATTTACATACACCCGATGACATACACCGGTTTAAGAGCAGTGTCTGCTCTTAAACCGGTGTATGTAAATTTGTCTCTGTGTTTGTGATAGAGACGGAATTGAGCGACAGATATAGAAAGACAGACAGAGACAGCTACATAGAGACAGAGAGAGAGGCAGACATTTGGTTCCTATCTGTCTGCTTATTTGTCATTGAGTCTTTCTGGTCAGCCTGTGTGCGCATCTATGCATCGGTATGTCTATCTGGATGTCTATCTGTCTGTGCGCTTGTCTTTCTCTCACTCTCTGACTGTTCGTTTCTTTCTCGACCATAATAGGATCAATTGTTTCAATAAATGGGCAAATCGTTTATAAAAGCAAACTGCTATAGCACCTACATATGAAAAAGCTCCTCATTGATACAAACTTGGGTCTGTCTCTGCCAGAGAGGCGGAGCTGACGCAGTTAAAAACGATAATTATGCAAACTACACTGTGTCCGGATGAAAAGTAGTACACAACTAAAAGTGTCATAACCCGGTCAAAACTTTTAGGATTTGTCTGAAATTTTTAATACAGCAACAGTGACCATATATACACGAGACCCTAAAGTCGATTATAAATATTCGCGAGTTTGCCAAATTTATTAGCGTTTGCGATGGAGCACCAACAAATTGAACTTTCCAACATGGAAAACCTGAAAAGAAGTGAAATTCAGCTATATCCGGTGTTCAAAATGTCCTTCTTGTTCACGTATTCATGACCGTAGACGTAGTAGTTGTCCAGGGATACAGTCGGCTTCATAACCCGTAGCTGTGGCCGCCCAGCAGTCCAGACCCCGATCCGGAGTACCAGGTGCATTTACTGGAGGGGCGCGTTTTTCGTTCACGCGTATTCATGACATCGATAACCGTAGAGCGTAGGGCGCGTCTGATTGAAGAGTGGCGGATGTTTGACCAAGTGATCATTGACCGGACCATCAAACAGTAGTGTCTACGTCTACGGTCGTGTGTTCGAAGATTATTGTTAATTTTCACAATTATAAGTTTACCATGATGTTTAAAGCTCATATCAATAATATTGCTTTTAAACTGAAAGTGGAAACGCATCACTTGAAGACTAAAACTTATTGGCTTTGATGAGGCAACATGTTATGCTTTTCGTGTCTAATAGCCTCGCTTCTAACGGTTGATTCGACCTTTGAAACTGATTCCCCGATCTCAACATGGATCACTCTTGAATGTCCAATGAATGAGAGAGCAGTGGTTTCGTTGACTGATAAGCAATGCTTAAAGTGTATAAAAGACTTGCCTGGACGCCGTCCATGACCGTCCAACCGCACTTTAAGACCTGCAGATGAGTTGATAACAAAGATCGTTAGCGTCGCCCTCCTTCTTCATCCAACGTTGGGACTGGCACTACGTGGTACTTGGAAGAATCAAGCAGACACTTGAGAAGTTCTTGGCAAATTGATTGGCGAACGGAGAATGCTGTACTGTGTATTGTTATACAGAGAGCGAACAAGACAATTTTAAAAAAGTGCAAATAATTTCAAACTTCATCGTTCTAAGCAGCGTCTAAGTTTATCCGAGGTTTGAGTGCTATAAGACACCTTTATAAATGATGTTTAAAAATTATATATAAATGGCGCTTGGGTATCGAACAGTCATCACCTCACTCAGTCATCACCTCATCAATCTCACCTCTGTTATTTCTGTTAATGATTAATGATATCCCATCAGGCCCAAATGGGGTAAACTTATCACTCTTTGCTGATGACAGTGCTGTTTATATAGGACATAGAAAAGTGAAAGTTTTGATAGATAATATTCAGCAAACAGTTGATACAATAAATAAATGGTGTGAAGAAAATGGGTTCAAAATTTCAATAGCTAAGACAGTAGGCGTACTGTTTACTAATAAAAGATATATACCGACAATAAACATTAAAATTGGCAAAGATAGCATCAAAATGGAAAATAAGGCAAAATTCCTAGGAATGATTTTTGATAGAAAACTAAATTGGAAGTTCCATATAGATTACATAATAGATAAATGTAAAAAGAGGCTAAATCTAATGAGGGCAGTCTCTGGCTATCATTGGGGTGCTTCAAAGAAATCATTATTAACAATCTATAAATCATTAATTAGATCAGTTTTAGATTATGGAGATGTGGCCTATGCATCAGCATGTAAAACCCATATAAATAAAATTAGCTCTATACAATCAGAAGCGTTAAGACTGTGCTGTGGGGCCCCCAAAGGAACAGCGGCTTCAGCACTTCAAAATGAGTGCGGGGAAATGCCCATTCCTTCTAGACAAAATTATAACTCACTTAAAATGGGAATAAAAATAATAGGTAATAAAGACCATCCCTGTAAAGCAGCTGTTCAGGACCATTGGACTGATACCTTTAAAACAAAGCAATTTAAAAACCATTCTCTTAAATACCGAATAAATGACTTTATGCAAACATTTAACTCATCAGTTATTGGACCCTCATTTCCCTTATTCCCACCCTGGACTAATAAAAAAATCATCATTGACACCAGTCTAAAAAAGCAAATAAATAAACAAGCAGATAACCCACAATTCTTAAAATTAATGGCACTAAATCTTATCTCAAAATATGAAACTTATACGCATATATATACAGATGGTTCTAAGGCAGATACTGTAACAGCAGCTGCATTCACCATACCTGGTCTGAATATAGATGAAAGATTCAAACTATGTAATAATGCTAGTGTATATGCTGCTGAACGATCTGCATTGAAAGAAACAGTGAAGTGGATAATTAATGTAGAGGAGCAAGATAATGTTAAATATGCTATTTTTAGCGACTCACTAAGTGTCTTGACCTCCCTTAAAAAGGGTACATGTAAATCCCGCCCTACCCTATTCAATGAGCTACAGGAATTATTAAATCAATTGAAACCAGACAAATTAACTATTGTCTGGATACCAAGCCATGTAGACATAATGGGCAATGAAAGAGCTGATAAATTGGCAAAAGAAGGTCTAAACCTAGACCACACAAATTCGACCAATTACTTAGAGTTAGAAGAAATTAATAGTCTAATTAAACCTTACATAGTAAATAAGTGGCAAATAGCATACGATAGCAATAATAAAGGACACTTTTATAAGAACATATGCTCTATTGTAAATACTAAATATTAAGTTTCTAGACCCAACAAGACAGAAAGAGGTCCAAATTAGCAGATTAAGATTAGGTGTAGCCAATACTAATAGCAGATTATATAAGATGAAAAGGCATGCCACTGGTATGTGTGACACCTGTGAAGTCACTGACAGTATAGAACATTTACTATTAGAATGCAAAAAGGAAAACATATCCAACATATTAAGAGATCAATGTAATATATTTAAAAATGAATTCAGTCTAAAAACTGTACTTGACCTGGGATGCATCCAAAATACAGTGTATGATCTTGTTACTACTATAAATAAAGGAAAAGTACTGTAAATGACATCATGCTATCATATATAATGTATTATATTGTTAAGCAAACATTTATGTCAATAAAGATTTGATTGGTAATGATACACTGCAATAAATGACACTTGAAATTCGTAAATATCTGTAACAATGAACACGGATTCTGTGCTGAATGGTTGATACGTTTCAACGAGCATGGACTCTGCGTTGATTGGTTGTTGCGAATCTATAAAAGTGCAGAAACCTCTGTGAATCTGTAAATAGTGCATAAATTGTTGTTCGCTGAAATGCATGTATATTGTGTTATATCACTCATATATTATGAAAATTAGTAAATAAATGTAAATATGTGAATAATAACATGCATATATATGTGAATTTATTTAAGGAAAAAAAACCAAGAAGAAAACTCAATTAGAGTTCCTTCTTTAATGTACAATATAGAGATTAAGAGCCAAAAAAGAGCTTGAAAAGCCAAAAAGAGCCTGAAGGCCAAAAAAGAGCCGAAAAAAAAGAAAAAAAAGAATCCAACAAAAGAGCCAAAAGGCCAACTGTCGATATAAGTAAATATATGTTAAAAGACGTCAACGGCCTGTGAGCCAAACGGCGTCGTTAAACTCTGGACAAGAAGAGGATCGAACAGTCTGTGCTTTCCTGTAAGCTAGTCTTCGTTTTGATTACCGACACTTTCACTTGCCTGTAAAACTCCACCTCATTTTGTAAGCTATTTTTAGCTCAACCAATCACGCTCCTAGAAAACGCTTTCAATCGTGTTTACATAAATTTTCATTACTTGAATTTGTATAGCGCCTAAATTGGGCATAAATCAGATGGGTCCAAACCTGAGCGCGGTCAAATAAAACAGTCTTAAGATGGAAAACGAATGCCTTTGAGTTCCAAAAAGGGAGCGCAGCGTGAAGGAGAGGTCGTATCCCAGGTCGAGGGTCTTACCACTGATAGTTCACGGTTCAAATCAAATCATTTTTGTGTGTAACCAATCACTTTTTACAGCCCAAAAAATTACAAGTCACATATTCAAATGAGAATAACCACAACGATGGGCCCTGAAGGGATCACTGACCCCGCTAATAGGGATACCTACGTAAAGGGCTACGTTCCTCATAGTGAAGGTGACTAGGTGAGAACGTGTAGTGAGAGCAAAAGGGATTGAGCGCAGGTCGACTTTGTAATTTTGCGTGAATTATCAGTTTCCTATAACTAACAAACTGCGCAGTCTCTTGCGTGCAGTCATACAGCGCGTATGCTCAGTGTTTGTCGCATCTACTGACATGATTAGGCTAACATGTGCAACTTTTATATTCTTAAAGACGTGAAAACCGACTATTGACTTCCCCCTGCAAGCGATTCTGTGCCTACATTTTGCCTGCAAATGGCGTATTGTCTCTCTTCTGTGATTGGGAGCGCTTTCTAGAAGCGTGATTGGTTGAGCTAAAAATAGCTTACAAAATGAGGTGGAGTTTTACAAGCAAGTCTGCACTTTCTCTTCACTGATGCTGCAGTATTGTTGCTAAGTCGTAGGCAATTTATGAGCAGTCATGAACCAGGGTTGCAGTCGTCGCGAAAACCGCGAGTTGGGCTACTTTTCAATGCGCTCGCGACTGAAAATTTGTCCTCGCGACCTCGCGCTCCCCCTCAAAGTCCGACCCACACCTCAAAGCGGTGAGGGGGTGTAAACAGTCAAGTAAGGAATCGCCTGCAGGGGCTATACCATCAGTGGTGAAGGCGTATGCCGAAGTACCACCTAGGGCGCTACGCGAGGTGGGAAGGCTCTGCAGGAACCCTGAAAAACTGGCTAACGTGGGCGGTGAAGGCCTGGGCAGCAGCGGGTCTTGCGACGGTGATCGGGCGGATGATTACGAAAGTGACAACGGCTGATCAACGAAAGGCTGGTCTATGGACCGCCACTGCGAGGTGGAAAGGCTTGGGAATCTACCACTTCATTTTCCCAATGAGCATAATGGACAGTTCAAATCTAAACTCATACCGGCTCGGACGTCGCCCGGGTCAAAAAGGTCCGCGTCCCCTGTTGAGCAACCAGGGCAGGGACGAAAAGTTGGCTACTGGAATGAACAACAGAGGTGGAAAAGTGCAAACAAGGAAGACTTTAAGGATAGGAACATGGAATGTGAGAAGTTTGCTACAACTGGGAAAAGTGCAAGTGTTGGGAGAGGAATTGGAAAGAAATAAAGTAGACATATGTGGTTTAGCAGAAGTACGATGGAACGGACAGGGACACTTTACAACTACAGATGAGCACTTGATAGTATATTCGGGTGGTGAGCAGAGGGGTCAGAGAGGAGTGGCAGTATGGATAAGTAAGAGGTTAGCAGGGAATATGGAGGAGTATCGTACAGTGAGTGACAGAGTACTGATGGTGAGGGTCTCTGCTAAACCAAGGAACATCACCATTATACAAGTATACGCACCGACAACCACAAATTCAGAGGAGGACATCGACCGGTTCTATGAGGAAGTGGATCAAGTAATAAGGACAGTACCTGGAAGGGACATCATGATAGTGATGGGAGATTTTAATGCAAAAGTCGGGAAACAAACAACGGATGAATATGCAGCGGTAGTGGGAAAAGGAGGACTGGGAACAGGAAATGAAGCGGGTGAAAAACTGGTGGAATTCTGCTTGGACAACGAATTGAGGCTATGTAACACATGGTTCGAACATCATCCTAGGAGGTTATACACATGGACATCTCCAGATGGGAAAACAAGAAACCAGATAGATTACATTGCTATAGCACAGAAATGGGCGGGTAGCGTCAGAAATTGTAAGGCATACCCGGGAGCGGATTGCGACTCGGATCACAACTTGCTGATAGCAAAACTGAGGATCAAAATTGCAAAAAAGAGAAATGTTAACCAGACAAAAAGGCTGAACATCGAGGAGCTATACGGGCTAAAGGCAGAGGAGTACAGAGTGGAAGTCAAAAACAGATTTGAAGAGATGGGTAATTGGGAAGAAGAAAGAAAACCGGATGAATTATGGGAAGAAACAAAAACAGTATTACTTGACGTCGCAGGGGCAACTATTGGGTACAAGAAGAAACAGAAATGCAAGTCCTGGATATCCAATGAAACGTACAAACTGATCACGGAAAAAAGGGAAGCAAAGATGAGAGACAATGAGAGGTACAGGACTCTGAAAAGGGAGGTACAGAGGAAAATAAGAGAAGATAAACAAAAGCAAGTAGAGGACATGTGCGAGGACTTGGAGGAATCAAACATAAGAGGAGATATCAGGAAGGTTTATCAAGTAGTAAAGACACTGACGGGGAAGTTCAGACCACAGCTGATCTGTGTAAAATCAAAAACAGATGAAGAGATTACAAAGAGAGAAGAAGTAGCGGAGAGATGGAAGGAGTACTGTGAGGAGTTGTATGTAGGCGAAGACACATGTAAAATAGGGGGAGTACACGCAAGGGAACCTGCGCCATTGAGATCAGAGATAGAACGCGCGATAAATGAAACAGCAAAAAGGAAAAGTGCCGGGCCAGATGAGGTACCAGCGGAGTTGTTCAAGTTTGCGGGAGATACGGCAACGGACAGAATGCATAGAATATGTGTGGAGGTGTGGGAGACGGGGGAATGGCCGATGGATTGGACACAGTCAATATTCATTCCAATACCAAAAAGTGGGGATTTGAAACAATGTAAGAACTACAGGACCATTGCACTAGTCTCGCACGCGAGCAAAATCATGTTAAAGATCATACTGGAAAGAATAAGAAGACGTACAGAATCGGAGTTAGCGGACGCGCAGGCGGTGTTTAGGCGTGGCAAAGGGACAAGAGACCAGGTGACGAATCTTAGAATTATAATGGAAAAGATGAGAGAACACCAACAACCGCTGCACATGTGCTTTGTCGATTTCAAGAAGGCATTCGATTGTGTGTCACATGAACAACTATGGTTATCAATGATTGAAATGGGCTTTCCACCACATATTATCAACCTGGTAGCCGAATTGTATAGCAAGCAGACAGCAAAGGTAAAAATTGGCGGTGTAATGTCGAGTGAGTTCAGGATAAGAAGGGGTGTTAGGCAGGGGTGTGTGATTTCGCCATCTTTGTTTAATATACTATCAGAAATGGTCATGAGGGAGGCACTGAAAGGATACACAGGAGGCATTCAAATAGGAGGAAGAAGGGTAACAAACTTGCGGTACGCGGACGACATAGTGCTAATGGCAAGCACAGAAGCAGAACTGCAGGATCTGGTGTCTCGCTTGGACAGGGAAGGTCGAAAGAAAGGACTGGAGATCAATATGGGGAAGACAAAGTGTATGGCGATGTCAGGGGAACAATGTAACATCAAAGTGCAGGACATCATGATAGAGCAAGTGGACACATTCGTGTACCTAGGCTCACTCATAACAAAAGATGCTGAATGTAGCAAGGAGATAAGAGTAAGAATCGCGAGAGGACATGGAGTAGGTGCAGATCTGAAGAAACTGTGGAAAAGCCATAACATCAAACTATCTACAAAGCTAAAGTTAATGAGGACGCTTATATGGCCAGTGATGATGTATGGTTGTGAGAGTTGGACAATTAATAAGAGTGATGAAGATAGAATAAAGGCATTTGAAATGAAAGGTATAAGAAAAATCCTCGGAATATCATGGACTGAGAAAAAAACAAATGAATGGGTTCTGGAGACGGCTGGCGTAGAAAGGAGTCTACTGGAGTCAATTAACCCTCGGGCTACCAAGGGGGGGGTGGTTGCCACCCCCCCCTAGGTTTTTCGCAAATTTTTCTCGTTCCGTCTGGAATAAAATTTTGAAAAAATTGGTAGCTGTAGAGGGTTCATTGGGACACATTTTGAGATAAAACTTTTTATGATGCCCCCTACCGTTCAAAAGTTACACCCGATATACCAAAGGCACCAGGGGGGTGGATACCACCCACCCCCTAGAATATCGTCTGTAACTTTTCCGCCCCTTTATATTAAGAGACACAAATTATACCATTCTATAGAGGGAATGTGGGGCTACATTTCCATGCTCATTGAGTTGTCTTTTGCCAACCGGAAGTGCTCAAAATAAATTAAAATATATATAAAGGTGTTTTATTTTCATAAAATTGTCATGTTTTTTCTATTATAACTTATCCATAATTTATTTTTTAATAGAAATAAATAATGCCATTCTGTAGAGGGCATTTAGGGCTATTTTTTAAGGCTAAACAATTTAAAATTTGATGACCGGAAGTGCTCAAAATAAATTAAAATGTATAAAAATGTTGGGTTTTTTGCAACGCGAACCGATAAGTCTGCGTAAACGTTTTTCAGCATCTATAACATGTTTTTTTGTTTTGATTTAACATAAAACAAACTTATTACTAGTTTTTATAGTTTAATATTGGACTTTATTATATGTAAACTACTTTTTATATATAAATCATGTATAAAACACACAGAATCTAATATATTCCCTATGCGTAAGCATACATTTTGTGGAATCGACGGGTACCCATGGTAAAAAATTCATAATTTCGAGGTGCCTTCATATTTTCTAAACCTAAATACACCCTTTTGTGCAGAAATGAATGCTGAATCGAATGGTGTATTACAAGTTATGATATCTCAAACCAAACCCAAAATCCAGGGGGGGGGTGGTAACCACCCCCCCCTTGGTAGTCAGTGTTACAAAAAAGCTTGGTAGCCTGAGGGTTAAAGGAAGGAAGTTGTCATACTTCGGGCACATCATGAGGAAACACGGAGACTGCTTGGAGAAGGAGATTATGCAAGGCACGGTTCCAGGAGCAAGATCAAGAGGAAGACCTAGGAAGAGGTGGTGGGACAACATGTGTGAATGGACGGGATTATCAACAGAGCAATTGTTGAGAGCAACCGAAGACAGGAGAGGATGGAGAAGAACTGTCCAAAATGCGACCAACCCTCGTGTCGAGGATGGTTGAAGGCAAGGCAAGGCAAGACCTCGCGCTATCTGGACTACTAATGAGTTGTCCGGCAGTCGCCACAGCGACATTTTGAATTTTCATCAATTCACCTTAGTAGGTTAATAGGTTGCTTTTGCCTGCTACTACTCATGTGTAGAGTTGCTTGCTTAATAATAGTAGCATGCTTTCTGGCATACGTAGCAGCCTACCATCTAAATTTTTACGCTGCCAAAATGCTATATGAAAATGCCGATGATGTATACTTGATTTCAACTGCATCAAGTGCATCCTCTATAAATAAAAATCTGAGGTAAACAAATAACAGGCAAATTGTTGCGTTTAAACCGGGATTAACTCGAGTAGATCATAAATATCATGCGACCGTTGGGAGTTGCTATTTCGAGTTCGTTTCATTTTTATTTCGTTTGCTCCTCCCCCCCTTCATTAACGTGAATCCGTGCATAAACGTATATATATATATATATATATATATATATATACATGTATATACACATGTATATATTTTACGTATATGTCCATATAAATTAAAATTAGCTTAGAATATATATGATTAGATAAAAAAAATTATAATTATATCACGATTTTTATTTTTCGATAAATATTCCATACAGAACAGGAGCTGCGTAAACTTTAGCAAGTCCATGTCAATTAAGGGCTTAATGAAGAAGCCTGCAGTGTGAAAGCCACAGCGTTAAAGCGTTGAATTATAGTCATGGCGATATACTGGAATAAAAAGTTTTACTCTTGGGGTTCTCTTGTAGCTTGTGTAAGACGGCGGCCCAAATCTTTGTTGTTGATCGGACCTAGGGTTTCCAAAGCCACCGGTAGAGCTGGGGGTGACTTTGATCCGTCAATCTGACCCCACTTGACCTTAAAGCAGCGGTTCCCAACCCGTGGCCCGCGGGCCAAAAGTGGCCCGCCTGGCCTACAAAAATGGCCCGCTGCATCTCAATGAATTAATGAAAATATAATGTAAAAATTGACAACTTGGACATGATAGAATATATAATTCTATTCTATTACAAATTATTTGATTTGGACGTTAATAAATCGCATCAAAATTCTATTTTGATTCAATTATAACAATATTATACGTCTTTAGTTAATTAAATTCTATAGCCTTGTGGCCCCTTAAAATCCTTCAACTAAGAAAAAGTGGCCCTCGTGTCCTCCAACTTAGAAAAAGTGGCCCGACAGCCAAAAAAGGTTGGGAACCACTGCCTTAAAGTGATCTGAGTCCGACTTGAAGTCGATGGCTTGGAGCCAAAACGACTCGACCCGACTTGGCAGAAAAGCAACCGACTTCCGACTTGAAGTCGACTTCTGGCATGGTAATAACCATTAGCCTAGGACTACGTACGGCTGATAATGCAAGACGTCCAGTCAATTTTGCCTTGCAAGCATTAATTTCCGACGAGTAAAGAGACCTACATGTAAACACACGATGAATGGAAGTAGCGCAATTCTGTCGATTTATTAGTATTATAATAGGTCCTACGAGATCCAGCTTTCTTCGCGTCGAATTCACTGACCACTAGCCGTTCATTGACTTGCTTGCGTTCAAGTCTTGATAAAGCAGACGCGCTTACAACTGCTTAATAACATTTTTTTTTAATTTAACGTAGGCCTACGCGTGACGTTTTAACATAGATTAACATCATATGAATAGATCGGCGTAGGCCTATTATAGGCTTTATAGGCTTACTGTTTAGCAAAGCGAACTTCGATAATACAAAACAATTATTTCACAGCTTTCGCACGGTATGCTACGCGGTGGAACGTTGAAGTTAGAACTGGCAGGTTTATGCTTCATTCATTTTTTTAAACATATTAAAAAAAACAAAAACACGCTTAAATGCTGACATGGTTTCACGAGCATTGATTTGAAGGTTGATTTGAAGTAAAAAGCTCTGTTTGAACTTAAAGTCGGTTTAAATCGACTTGTTGAAAAAAAACCCAAGAACTTGGAGTGACTTCTCTCTATAAAATTCGACTTGGGTCAGTTGCGGTAAGCAGAAACGACTACCTCCTCCTTTATACAAACTTGGGACTGGCACTGGCAAAGTGCAAATAGTGGCAGGGTAATGGTATAATTATGCACATTGAATGGAAGTCACGTGCCTGAGGGGAATTGCAGACGGCCTTTTCTCGACCTCTGTTGTTCGGAAAGGATGGAATTAGTGTGATTCACTGAACGATTTTAAGGAAAAGATTAACAAATAATTAAAAGCGATGAAAAAATAATTTTTTAAATTAAATTTTTCCTTTCACCAATTGCTGCAAATAAATCAATGCTATGTTCAAGTTATACACCTTTTTAAACGTTATCTTATAGGCTATATATAAAAGTACGGTGCAGCGTTCTGTAACTTTAGGGTGAACGTATTCCCAATAACACATAGACTCATGCGCAAACACTTGCATTAATTTCCAAATTTCGTGGAGCCATTGGCCTAAATTCCGCCACTTTCATATTCTGAGTCCTGAGATAAAATTTTAAATAATATTTGCTAAGTTGCGATTATCTCTAATTTATTCATTCCTCCATCAAATAAGAAACCTTACTTTCAGTGTAGAAGTACATTATTAAAAGAGTTGCCATCTCACATTGTAAAACTAAATTAGCCAAGTCTAAATAGTCATGCATTCATTAAATGCATATCTCATGCATTGGCAATGTGCATTTTTCTGATAGTTTTAGACGTCAGAGGAATGGCCGCGAAACATGAAAAGCCAATCGAGTCCTATGGAAAGAGATCTGTAGGCCTGCAACTCATGATCCCGAAGTATTTTGTCCCTCAATTTGGACAATACATCGAACATATCATCCGAGACGCAGGATCCGACATCCATATTGGTTTCCGTGAACTTGGCGACGCCATTTAGTGCATGGCCCTTCTGAACCACTTCTGGGTTTAACGTAAATTTTCAGCGCCACTGGAGGATTCGTGAATGGTGTAGTTTTGGGTGAAACCTTCATCGCCATGCCATAGATCCTCAACTCCACCAAGTATATCCTTAAAGATGAAGTTCACAATAGACAGCCGATACCGCGCTGTGAAAAAACATTCAAAGATAATAGAACATTTATCTGGTCTAAATTCGAAATCGGTTCATTGTTACCGGTACTACACCGGCTGAATTGAAACAGTATCAGATAAAAATAAAAATAAATGGTCACACTTTGCATTGTACACGATTGTGTTTTGTTATTTCGCTTTCTATGTCTGTTACCACAGCAGGAGTCAGTGTGAGAGGAAGATAGAGTCCTCAAATCTTTAATTCATAAGTTTCAGAGATGTATTCAGCTCTGATTCGCAGATAACCTAAAATATATGCTGCAAGGCAAGACATTCATTCATTCATTCATTCATTTCGAGAATTTATATAGCGCCTCTTCAAGAAACCTACTCAGATGCGCTCCCAGTCCAGCCACAGCTAAAAAAGTAGAATTTGAGATACTTCACTGTATGCATTGAATAAAGTGATTGCATGCCCTTGAGGCCACGCTCCTCCTTGCACTTTGAAATCAGTATTCCCCATTGACGCGTTCTTCGTTATCAGCTATCATCCGATGCACAGTAGTAGTATATAAAGGGATGGTTCTACACCGCCGCGTCAAAAAGCAATTAAAAGCATTTAAGCCCACCCACCACGAGTCATAGGCTGCCGACTCCTGGCTTCACCAAATGCTGCATATGCTATAGGCTATGAACCCTAGGCTACGGGCTATGATTATAGGCCCGCTCACAGGCTACGGGCTGTGGGCTTCGAACGCTAGGCCATGGGCTGCAAATTCTTAGCCATGGGCTGCGAGTCCCAGGCGTCGGGCCTGGCGTCGGGATATATCCATTGGTCGCGTGAGGTCTATGCATCGCCCAATACATGTCAATCAAGAAACAGGCAATAGTGTCCAAATCCAAAAATTTTCAAACAATTGTGAGTCGACACTCTGATGTTTTAACCATGACTATCAGCTTTGAAAAAAACGAGCTATTTTCTTAAGGTGACAGATTAACATGCAGCCATTATGATGTGAAAATCAAAAAAAAATTCATGGGGCATATTTTTTATGTCTTTCAGCACTGGAATTATAAAAATGTTCATACTAAAATGACAAGCTAAAATGTTGAAGTCAACTTCAACTGCAAAACAGTGAAAGGCGGGGGTGCACAATTCAATAAAAAAAATTGTGTTCTGGTCGACACAGATTTTGAAATGTTACCAAGAGGTCGCCGCGCTAAAAGGGTTGAGAACCTCTTTTATAAGGAGCGAGGATATTATGTCGGCAAACATCAGTTCAGGGCAGGGTCTATCGAAACGCGCGAACTTAATTCCAGCACAACACTTACTTAGTACCAATTAAAGCGCCGGTCAGTGCCAGGGCGAAGTCTACGAAAAGGAGTAGGGTGAAGCAGTCGTTACTGCAGAACTGTGCGCCGGTCGCGCCGCGCCGCGGCCGCCGTCATTTCGTGTTCGCCGCCGCCACCGATCTTTTTTGGTCGGAGCGCCGCCGCCGCCAAAAATATTTCACCGCGCCGCCGTTGCCACGTTGATTCGTTTATTTCTTTTGTTGCATTTTTAAAGACGTCAACAGCCTTTGTAGCTACAAGATGTCGTTAAACTGCTGATTTATAATAATATGGCAATAGTAACAAAAAGTGCAATATGCCAAGCAAATTTTACCCGACGGCAACGACCTCTGTTGTCATGTTAAGCTGTCGCTAAACTATGGATTCCGCCTCATATGGCAATAGTAGCTTACAACATACATGATTGTGGTATTTGCAATCACATTTACGATGCCGTAAGACGTAAGATGTCACTAGCAATGTTGTTTCCTGAGAAAATTCCACGAAATGAGTTGCATTAGCCTTGGCGTCCTCCATGTCACAATTTGTTCACAGCATTTCAATGGTAGCTTAACAGCTATGCATAGCACACTACTTTATTATCAGTGATAATAATTATGTTATCATTCTCTTCAAACACCGAATTAGGGTCTTATTATTTTAACAATGTCATAGGTTTCTTGCGATTTAAAGGTGTTCAAGCGCTCTCTCGATTCAAATCATTCATTCGCTAGCACTATCTGTTTCCGACTAAAGACACTGTGTAATGAGAAAGACGATTAACGTCGCCCTCCTCGTGTATCCTCCCTTGGGACTGGCAATGCCTACCGCAATCCATGCATCGGTAGCGCATTGGATAACACGCCCGCATAGAGAGCGAGAGGTTGCGAGTTCGCGCCCCGTACAGGGCGGACGTGCTTTGTAGGCTGCTATTAGAGCCGCCGTGTATAATTGCAGGCTCTCTGTTCTGTTAGTAGCTAAGATTTATGTTTTCTGTCATTTGCGTCCGTGGGAATTATTGCTTTAATTGCATAACTGTACACTGTAACCGACCGGTTGCATTCCGTCAACCGGTATGCTAACAAAATAATATTATTGTCATCAGCTTTCCGCTTCCCTTTTCCAGACATGAAGACCCGGCTTTCATAGCAATCCTAAAGACAACGCTCAGTCAATGGTCACCACCAGGTGCTTCCACCAATTATAGCACTTTGACATTTTGCTCCTAAATGATTTTCCGATAGCCCTTATAGCAATATGAACACTGACGAGTGCGTACAGTATGTACATGTATATGTTGTATATGCTCGTTCATTAGTGAGTGTGTATGTGCAGCGTGTGCGCGTCCACTGGGAATCCACAGAAAAAGCACGACTCTGCACAAATGTTTGATCACTAATCTTAATATACATTTAAATCTCAATCATTTTTAATAAAAGTGATTCTTAAACAAATTAATGGTCGATAGATAATTATAGCTGATAATCAAATAGTTGTTTTTATAGTTCGGTCAGAACATCATCATCTTTGCACAGTTCAAACATTGCGTCGGCAGTTATAGAATAAAACAATAAAGCGATTTTTGAACAGTTTGAAGAAAACATCAATCACCGTTGCACTCTAAACAAAAAGAGAAATCACCATTAATGACTAACCATCTTGTTTCAGAAATTGTATTTATTACAGGCCTCTAATCTGAAAAAAGTTGTGCAATTTTGTTAGGATCAATGCTTGATTTCCTGAATTTCTTCATAATTGAGATGTGGAAGATATTATTATTATTACATAAATTTATTACGCGCGCAAGGTCACACCAAAGTGTGAATCTGAGGCGCGGATAGTTAGCCGCAAGAGGAAGATGCAGTTAAAGGTCCATGTGCTTGAAAGCCAAAGAGAAATAGTGAGTTTTGAGCCGTTTTTTGAAGGTGGGGAGTGAATTTGAGCAACGAAGAGAGAGTGGAAGTAGATTCCATTCGTTGGGAGCAGAGGCATGGAATGCACGCGAGCCCATAACAGTTCTGCATCGAGGTTTAACTAAAAGACCCATGTTAGATGATCGCAGGCAACGAGGAGGAATGTAAGGAGTAAGCAGTGACTGAAGGTAGTTAGGTGTTCCGGTAGAGAGGGATTTGTAGGTTAAACAGGCCAATTTAAATTAAACAGTATGTTTATTTATATTTATTACATCGTATGACCCTTTCACGGTAATTTCCTCCTTTTTAAAAAACGAGTCGTTGTACCCATCAATTGCGCTATTCGTCTGACACGTATGCACTGTGGCCTATTTTAATGGTAGCGGCTTCACACTGTATGAGATTGAACGAAGACTTTCAGCTTGACTTTGTCCCTAATGACAATTTATCATTCTGCGCGTGTCAATGGGGATGCAATATGGCACAATTCCAAAGCGTGCATAGATAGCGCTTCATACTTGACGCAAAAGAATTCAAAATCCTCACAATCGACTGACATTTAAGGCGCTGGGATTTAGTCAAAGGCTTTCATTCAATAGTCTTTTCGTTTCTTTTCACAGCGCAGTAGGTGGCATTTCCCTTATAGGCAGGTTCGAATTTATTTGAATTTCTCATATCTCGGTAGACACCTCTTTCAATTATATTTCTCCAATATAAATAAAAAGGACTTTATTTTTATTGAAGATCGGTCAAAATGCAAGATTGTGTTTGTTCAGAAGTTCAGACAGAATTTAAGAATTCCTCGACTTTCTCTAGTTTATTTATGTTTTATTCGGATAGCAGGCAGACTGCGTGCGATGAATTAGAAGCACAGCTTTGGTCTGTGATAACCGTGACCAAGGGCTAGATCGACGTTGGATACCTATTTCCGTTTGTGCCTAAAAAAATCAGAAAGACAGACAGTCAGACAGGCACACATACAGACAGACAGACAGACAGGCAGACAGACAGAATGCCAGTGAATGTTATACACAAGACGTCCAACAAATGTATAGATAGATTCCATAGCCTTACCGCATCTTGGTGAACTAGTCATAATTATGGATGAGCTAAGCGAGTAACAAAGTGAGTAAGCAATCATTGACTTCATTTTTCAGACCATAATCTGACTTTCACACGACATCAATCATAGGAATCAATTAAAAGACAGGAACGGTCAGAATATTATACATGATTAGGAAGCGTTCTTTGCATTCGGTCGCCCAGCTTCCGGTAGAACACTGTCGTGCTTCAATGGTCGAAGGGAACGCTCCCACTGCATTGTTGAGACAAGTAATGGAACAGCACATGCTCAGAGTTAAGCACAACTGAAACCAATGTTGCCTTCTCTGCCTTTGAGCACAGCTGCTCAAAAGATGATGTATCCTCAGGGCCAGGGGTGGATCCAGAGGGGTCAATGTATGTTGATCTTAAATGAAGGTTTCTGTGTTAATTTAAATTTAAACAGTAAGGCGTTAGCCTACCCGATAAGATCCGACAAGGTTAGTTGCGGAATGCAAATAGCATGGATTCCTACCACAGCTGTTTTCGACCGATGACAGACCCAAGTTATATTGACTAAACAACCGCAATATAATCACTCATAGGACGTACAGGCCAAAACTTATCTTGAACACCTTTTAATCGTCAAATAACAGTCTATTTAATGGTTGCTCCGACACGCCAGTCCGATCACGTTGTCAACTACCGAATGGTCTTCCACTCTAGTGTATATTTTAAATAGTTAATTCTTATTAAGTGCTGTAATGTGCCAAGCGAATTTCTGTCGAGGGCACGGCCTCTGTTGTCATAGGTCCTCGTCAAAATTAATCTGGATCCTCCTCCTCCGCCGGACCGATGATGCACGCGTTAGGAAAAAAGCTTCGAGCAGTAATTAAAGTTTAGGTATAAAACATCAGAATCCTGGATTTACTTTCATGCCAATGTGCAAACGGTATTGAGAAAACCCTCTTACCGCTGTGCATAAGGGTCGACTGGTCCGAGTACTGGACACAGGCAGACAAAATATCAAGTATTTAAGTTGGAGCAGGATCAGGGGCGGATCCAGGGGGGGGGGCCAATCCGGCCATGGCCCCCCCATTTCAAATCACCATGGGACGTGGCCTCCCCATCCATGGGGGCCCCAAAAAATTTCAGGGTGTCAGTCATGCACAGGAGAATTAATGTATAAATGTAATTAAAATCTATAATAAAAATAATGTATAATGTAATTAAAATCTAATCTAAGTCTCTCACGCGATTGCATTGTCTTAATATAAATAACGAAATGAAACAATCTTTCAACAGTATCCAACTATGAATTATGGCATGCAATGTTTGTTATTCGTGTATATATTCGTAGTAAATTGTAAAAACATTAACACCAATAAACAATTATAACTAAGTACTACTAACTATTAATTACAAATCAAGTTAACACTAACAACAGGGTTTGGGATGTAATTTATTTTTTGCAGATGCCGAAATATTTCAGGGCGAAACATGTTAAGTTTTGAGTTTAGTCTAAATGTGCAAGAAAATGCGGTGAATGATAATACATGTTTACTCCTTGTTTTTATTTATATCTTACTATATTTCATTCAGTAGTGGGAAGTATTTTATTTATTGTAGACTTAAAAAGTCATCAGTTTTTTAGAAGGAAAATTAAACACCTTTTTTAAGATTTTGCACGGATGACTACAAGAAGTCATCAGTTTTTTTGGGATGCCAAGTTGAACACCTTTTTTTGAAATTTCAAACGGAAGAATAAAAAGTCATCACTCTTTTTAGACGAAAAATTAAACACCTTTTTTAAGATTTCGCACGGATAACTACAAAAAGTCATCAGTTTTTGGGATGCGAAATTAAACACCGTTTTTTTAAATTACAAACAAAAGATTAAAAAGTCATCACTCTTTTTAATCGAAAAATTAAACACCCTTTTTAAGATTTCGCACGGATGACTACAAAAAGTCATGAGTTTTTGGGATGCAAAATGGAACACCTTTTTTGAAAATTTCAAACGGAAGACTAAAAAGTCATGACTAATTTTAGACGAAAAATTAAACACCTTTTTAAGATGTTGCACGGATGACTACAAAAGTCATTAGTTTTGGGATCCTTAATTGAACACCTTTTTTTGAAAATTTCGCACGGAAGACTAAAAAGTCATCACTCTTTTTAGACGAAAAATTAAACACCTTTTTTAAGATTTTGCACGGATGACTACAAAAAGTCATCAGTTTTTTGGGATGCGAAGTTGAACACCTTTTTTTGAAAATTTCAAACGGAAGAATAAAAAGTCATCACTCTTTTTAGACGAAAAATTAAACACCTTTTTTAAGATTTCGCACGGACAACTACAAAAAGTCATCAGTTTTTGGGATGCGAAATTAAACACCTTTTTTGAAAATTTCGCACGGAAGACTAAAAGTCATCACTTTTTGGACGAAAAATAAAACACCTTTTTTAAGATTTCGCACGGATGACCAAAAATGTCATCGTTTTTGGAAAGGAAAATTGAACACCCTTTTTGAAGTTTTCCGGCGGATTACTTAAAAAAGAACATCTAGTTTTCCGGAAAGAAATTTTTAAACAACCCGCGATAAAAATCGTGGCTACGGCCTTCATGTGTTTTATGCACTATTATACAGCATGAGTCAAGGAGCTTAATAATATGTGAAATGAATGGGAATGTTGTTACACCTTGCAACGTTAAAAATCACTGCTAATCAAAGGAAGATGGACACAAAATCCGTAAACTCAAAGAAAATTTATATTTTTGAAAATGTTCGTGTACCCCTTACCGGCGCCTGGCGTACTCCCAGGTGTACGCGTACCACAGTTTGAGAACATCTGGCTTATTTAATATAACTATACTCACATCTGAAGATATTTCACTATAATAACCCAGCAACAGCAGAACTGAGCTGCTGAACTCAATACATACAAATAATAATAATATTGTAATTACACACACATCCTGTGTGCGTGTGTGTGTGTATATATAAATATATATATATTTCATCAGTACTGAACAAATTGAGTAATTTTGCTAAAATGGCATCTCACAAGGGCATGTTGCAATGAAGAAACTTCAAAAAACTATTTTTAAAGTAAAGTCTATATTTATTGAGACCTTATGGCACTCTTATAAGCACTGAAAAGTACAGCTATTTTGTTAAGATAACAGCTTAAAATGCTACCATTGCAATGTGAAAATTCAAAAAGTTTCTGGTGGGGAGGGGCATATCCCCTCCCCACACCTCTCCCCTACCACTCTCGGCGCTGCGCGCCTCATGATTGTCTTCAGACGGTCAATTATCAACCCCTCCGGAAACCTCAATCCCCCCAGAGGTGGGGGCTAAATTAAACTCTGGTTTCGGCCAAAAACGACTAAAAAAGTTCATCAGATTTTTCAGCGAAAGATCAAGGAAAAATTTTCCGACCCCGTCCCAAATTTTTTTTGGCCCCCCCTTCGAAACGTTCTGGATCCGCCACTGAGCAGGATCTAGATGGTATCGCAAACAAAGGATGTCAGTCTGTATTGAATACGATGGCAATCAGCGTAGAACTTGCAGCAAGTAATTTGAAGAGCGACTGAATTTTGGTTTTTGACGGATATGGTATGATGCAGATCGTAGAATTCTGTCAAGATAAGTCATCCGCCCACAAGATAAACCAGAATAAAGGTTCCGCGACAAATAACTCATATACAAAAGTTAATGGTTCAACGGCAAATTGTTCGCGGACAATTTGCACACGATATCTTATATATTTTAGTAAGTTTTTTGTTGTTGTTAGCTATCATGCACGGCCCCGTTTAGAAGCAATCGATCCCAATCCTTCGCAGGGTGTCTTTGGGTGGGGTGGGGGGGGGGGTCGGCGGATCTTTGTCACCATGGGGCCAGGGGGGGCAAAGACCCTCATTTCCCACATTGGCCGTTTCCCTCGCAGGCTTTTTGCAGCACTGTTCTTTCGGGTCCCATACGCATAAAAGCAGCGGTTTTAGAGGTGCTTAAGGCGCTTTTGCCAGTCCGGATTTCACGGGTCGCGTACCGGTGGAGGTCGGAGTGTGGTGGGGGTGTGGTGCGATGTGAAGGGAGGGAGGGAGGGTGGGATGGTGGGAGGGAGAGAGGGTGGCAGAGTGGGGGGATGGAAGGAGGGTGGGATGAATGGTGGGATGGAGGCTGACTGATTGAGTGTTTGTTTGTTTGATCGATCGATCGATTGATTGATTGATTTATCGATCGATCGATTGATTAATTAATTGCTTTCTTGCTTGATTGATTGATTGATTATTTCGCTTTTGTTACTATACACAATTATACGGCAATCAGGTGTGAGATAGTACAGTGGCTTCTCGAACGTATTAGTGTTATAAGTAAGTTTTCCAAGTGTTCGACATAATATTATGTTACCATAATCAAGAAAGGTAAGGTCGTTGTTTACGAGCCAATTAGACACAATATAATCACTCGTGGGTACACAGATAAAAAAACTTACTTAGGACACCTTTTAGTCTTCGAATGTGAGTTTATTTAATTATATTAAGCATATTTGCAAGTCATTATATAATCCGGCACAACTAAGGTCGATATTTAGCAATATGCTGTTCGTTTATTGGGATGAATCCAGATTTGACGAGGGCTTATGACAAAATTTGTTAGGCATAATACAGATCTTATTTGTTCATTCGGAAATTTCTATAGCGCCCCTTCAAGAAACTACTCAGAGGCGTTTCCGACTAAAACGCGCCCAAGAGGAGCATTTTCAAGTTTGGTATGGAAGACACTTTTAGACACCTTTTAAAACGTGACCTCTCGACGTTACATGATTAAGTAATATGGCAAAAGAAATTATCGAGAACAACGGCCTTTGTTGTCATATATCCTCGTCAAATCTGGATCCATCCAATGCCCAGATGCATTGACAATTTCATGGTTTCAAGAAATGAAAACTAGATAAATTGCTTGTTAATTGCAGCGTTTAAAATGAAAGACAGCACCATAATCATCATTGTGTCATCCGTCTGCATTTATTTAATGCGAAATTTTCTTGTGCAACTGCTAATGTGTTTAGTAGTATAATAATCAACATCAACAGCCGATGTTTCCGCGTGATACAGCAGCTGCCAAAGAAGTTTTTGAAACGTGCCGGAAAAGATTAGACAAGATAAGAAATATTTCTTAATAGACCGATTGCTATCCGCATTTTGATGCACAGACATGGGATAAAAAAAGCACATCATCACATAGGCTAGAAACTATAATCAAAGTTGAACTGACCCTACATTATAAATGTTTTTATACAGTACAATATAATGCAATACAATGCAATACAATACAATACAATGCAATACAATACAATGCCATACACTACAATACAGTACAATACAATACAATACAACACAATACAATACAATACAGCACAATACAATACAATACAATACAATGCAATACATTTTACGTCGGTGCATCGTACGCCAGCAGAAAAATATCCATCATCATGAATACTTTAAAAACCGATTTTCAGTAATCGCCGTCAACGTTCTGACGAGTCCCAGTGCTACATGTATCATGCGTCGTCGATTCCACTCTGATGACATTGATGAGTTTTTTTGTTTTTGCTTCATTTTTTAAATTTTGTTCAATTTCGCGATGAAATTGTTGCGTCGGTGCGAAAATGCTCGATTCATTCTATTTTTTTTATTGCAACACTTATCTTGCGGCAATACTTCGTACCTATGACGTCACACGTTCGTGTGAGAATGTGCTTAGCGTCCCAAATTAATCGTGAATGCCATAATTCGATTTGAATAATGGCAAAAAACCAATGCCAAAATAATGGACTCTAGGTACGTGAACTATTGTGCCGTGTGAACCTTATTGTCGTTTAGTCAATTAGCCTATGCCCTATAGTCATAGTCCACCTTTCTCAGTAACCGGCCCTTTGTCTACTGTCACATCGAAACAAAGCTCTCTCTCGCCGCATCTCCTCTTTTTGACACTAAAACTCTCATTTTGTGTCAGACTAAAATGATTATTATTTTATGCACAAAACAGTTCATTTACTGCTATGGGAATAGAACTACTTACGTTGGAATCCTATATTATTCGAAACGTTGCCATGTGGTTTGATAATTGCGCCTTTTAGACTCTTGTTATTGAACACGAGAATAATAATTGCTTCTCATTAATACTCGTTTGAAGAAGTAAAATTGCCAAAACCAAATGTTGAACCTTGAACAATAATTAGATCTATAGTTTGCTTGTGCAACAAGGTTTAAACTAAGTATGCGGCGCTACAGCACTGAGTCCTATGCATCGAGTCACTAAGCGCCATTGCTTATAACAACCAGGAAATACAAATTAAGTGGATATTGCTAAAATTTGTCGTCATCTTACTCGATCGTCAACCGAATTGATCGGGATTCAAACCTCAGTCACAGCCAGAAATTGTATCCAAAAGTAGACAACACCAACTCACCACAGACCGTAGTAACCGTCGGTCGGCGGTTGAGACGGCGAGGGAGAGGATCGGTCATCCACTGCTGACTCTCAGCTAGGCAACGATTGTGGTGTTAGTTGTTTTTATTTGGCTGCAAGGGTCATTGTGATCAATCTTTAGTTCTAGGCAATTATTGTGATTTAAAAGCTGCACTTTTGTTTTTATATAGGGTGACACGAAAGTTCGTTCACCGTTTTCAAAATGCGTTAACTCATTAACGGCTTCATAATTCTGAATAATGTTTTGTCAGTGTATACATCAGTCAAATGAAAGATACTGGTACAAATGTGATTGTGATCCGGTCCGTTTTCGCCATTATTTATAAGGAAATGTAAAGACGACCAGTTTTTGCGGAAAAATAACACAATAAAGAAACTGAACTAGCCGCGTATACAATCGTGACAAGACACTAGTAGCTGTTGTTACCTATATAGGACATACACAGACGTAGGCTATTAGCGTACAGTATTTCCTTTCTGCTTAATGACAGAGCACTGACTCTATCCGGCCTAGGAAGAGTAAGCTTACGTTCCGCCTGCTCCACAGATGAAGGTTAGTCCGTCGGTGATGGTTTGGGGTGGGCTGACTGCAATGGGTCTCACTAAACTTGAATTTGTGCCAAGTGGTACCAGACTGAACTCGCAGTACTACGTAAGCTTACATCACCAACATTCTCGAGCAGATCACGAAGCCAGCGTTCGAGAGAGAACATGACAACGGCAGTGTCATGCAACGAAAGTTATTTGTTGACAATGACCTAGGAGTATTTCAGCAGGATGGCGCACGCTGTCATACATCAGCTGTGACGACGAAGTGGCTAAATGTCACACATAAAGCCCACGGATTGGCCACCCAACTCTCCGGACCTCTCTCCTATTGAGAACATGGGGAGTATTTTATCTCTCAGCGTTTATAAAGATCCCGAACGCTGATCAGCTCAAGCGTCGCCTCCAACGAGCGTGGAGATCGATAGCAGCTGTTGGGACACTTCAGAGGCTGATCCAGTCATGCCGGACAGAGTCAATGCTGTCATTAAGCAGAAAGGAGACACTGTACGCTAATAGCCTACATGTACGTCTGTCAATCGGAGAGTCCTATATAGGTAACAACTGTGTCTTGTCACGCTTGTATGCGAGGCTAGGCGTATACACAGTTTCTTTATTGTGTTAATTTGATGAACGCAGTTTTTTCGCAAAAAACTGGTCGTCTTTACATTTTCTTATAAATAATGGCGAAAACGGACCGGATCATAATCAAATTTGTACCAGTATGTTTCATTTGACGGATGCAGACACTGACAAAATATTATAAAGAAATATTAAGCCGTTACTGAGATAGCGCATTTTGAAAACGGTGAACGAACTTTTGTGTCACCCTATATATGGACAATATAGTTTCTATTATAAGGGTGTTTAAGAAACAGCTAACAATGTGATGACTTTTTTTCTCAAGCATAGTTTAAGATGGTGACCCTTCGAAAAAATTCTAAGGGGTCGCTTTGCTATATCGCCTCTCCCATCCACGACATCTTCTGGCTACAATGGCCATCGGAAGCGGAAACACCCGATGGACAAAATGATTTACTGCGCCTCTATCTTTGCTGATCTCCCATGCGTTCAGATTGAGAGGATGGAGAGGGTCCAATGGGCTGCAGCGCGACTTATTGAGGGTTCACCAAGTCCAAACGTGTATCCCAATAGATGCGCGATGTCTTCCACTGGCTTCCTTTCCCGCAGCGCATCTTATTCAGGATTGCATCTTTGGTGTGGCGATGCTTATCAGGCCGGGCACCCTCTTATCTGTGTGAGCTTTGCCTCCCCGTTTCCACTTGCATAGCTAGCCCCCGCACTGCGCTCTGCTGTCCATGGCGACTTATTGGTGCAGTTCACACGCGACACGTTTCAAACGGTTATCAATTTCACAAACTGTCGATCCCGACCGGGAGCACCTCTAAGTAGGTATCTTTAAGGGCTCTATACAAATTATGATTGATTGATTGACTGACTGACTGACTGATTGAATGTTTGTTTGTTTGCTTGAAACGATTGGTTGATTGATTGATTGATTGACTGATTGATTGATTGATTGATTGATTGATTGATTGATTGATTGATTGATTGATTGATTGATTGATTATTACGCTTTTGTTACTATACACAATTATACGGCATTCATGTGTGAGAGAGTACAGTGGCTTCTCCAAAGTATTAGTGTTATAAATAAGTTTCTAGACATATAATATTGACAGACGGCAATCTTTAAAACAGGTGTTTATGGATGGATCCGATTTGACCAGGGTCTATGACAACAGAGGCCGTTACCCTGGACAGAAATTTGCTCGGCGTATTACAGCACTCAAGAGCTTTTTTCTTTCGAAGTTTTGATTTTTATAAATTATTATTATATTCGTTTTTGGTCAGTCAGTTTTCACATTTTACATCCATATTATTATACAAAATTTATATGGGATCAACAGGTGTTTAAGTTTTGCTGTACCGTAATAATTATTAGTTCCACTGCCGTCCACGAAATATCGTTAAACACGCGATGATGCCTGTGAGGTTGTCTACCGCCTTCCTTCTTCATTCGTGGAAATTCTCAGTATGTCTCGTGCTCGGCAAAAGGTGTTGGCCATTCGTTTCTTACTGTGCCTGTACTTGCCTTTTGTGTCTCTATACTTCTGTATCTGCCTCTATATCTGTTTATGTGTCTGTCTCTGTCCGTCTCTCACTCCAATGCTTGTGACGGTGCCAGTGCGAAGCTCGGGTTAAAGAGGAGGGCGACACTAATCATCGAAGTTTCTATGATGCAACGTCGTTTAAACAGCAATCGTGGAAAACAGCACTCGTGAGTAAGCTGGTGCCCTGGAGATAGAGATTACGACTTGCGATTGACGCGATATTATTTTGGTCTTTAATTATTTGGTCGACTTATGAAGATTGTTTGAGAAGGAACTGCAACCGATTTGTTCTCAGATTGAATTGCATGACCTCTTTAGTGTGCAGCCCGAGTAAACTCGGGCATGGATGGTAATTAGCACTACATGTAGGTAGGTGTGGATCTTGCACAAAAGGGGATTATGTCGGAAGACAATAATTAGAGCTGTTGAGCAGAGTGCATACCGTTGTACCCTGGTCTTGCTATACATGTCATAACTGGCAACTCCTTGTAGGCCGGCATCGCCCCCCATTGTAGGTCAAAATAACAGTTCGTAGAAGTGGGTTGTCAGTGGATGAAATAGCATGTCTATTAGACGAAGTAGGTGGTGGTATCTGCAGAATTACCTAACAGCTACTGTAACAGTGAGTACAATGGCAAGTGATAGTTGGGACATTTTGCGCGGTGCTACCTGGACCATTTACCGCGAGTGTGCATACCATAATACTAAATCATCTACTATAGGCTTAAGGCTGGGGTGATTTATAGGCAGGATCCGTGGAATACTTCAATTTAGAAGACTATTTTTCGCCGAGGACATGTTCAATGTCATTGGCAAGCGAAATTCCTAAATTGAAATCTGGGAACTAAAGTTTTACCGTCCACACCAAAACATTTTCGGGGGGTTGACCATAAAATTTTTACAAATACCAGAAAAATCCTAGCGTAGCCATAGCAGCAATTCCGTGGAAGAATTTATGGAATATGATTCCACGTTGTATGAGAGTTATGAAAATATTTCTTGCACTATAAAGTGATGACGTTTTATCTTGCAATAACAATAAAAAATGAAGTTTATTTGCATTGTCGATTCAACATTATTGGCAGCCATAATATACAGTCAAGCAATCACGAAGAGACGAAAATGTGAAAACTGACTGAAATATGTCGCTTAGCACTGCTAACTGTGAACAGCGTAGTCTTCTCCTTAGACACCCTGAAATGGTTTTACAATAATACTATATAAGTAGATAATTTACTTACCAATCAAGAAAAAAGCTCTTAAGTGCTGTAATATGCCGAGCAAATTTCTGTCCAGGGTAACGGCCTCTGTTGTCATAGACCCTGGTCAAATCTGGATCCATCCACCAATCAATCGAAAGGTGTCTGTTCGACCTTTAATTATTTCGCACCATAGCAGTACTGTTGCTTCGATACGAAGTAATTATTATATATTAATGCTGCTGATGCTGCTGTTGCTGTTTATCAAAGTCGTGCCATTACTGAGCTCGTTATCACAATGATTTCTATAGCGCCACTCGTGAACCAAGCGCCGGGCGCCATCATATTCGCGATTTTTTTATTATTAGGGTAGTCATCATCTTTTCTTCGAACCTATAGACCGGTGCAAGCAGAGTGTGGGGAGTGGCGAAGTAGATGCATCGTTACATCGAGCAGTTAAAATAGTGCATCTTCACAGAATAGTTCTTATTGGTCATAATCATATTATCCAATGAATATCGGCAAGTGACGGTAAAATTACGCAATGTATTTCCATTTCCGCAGAGGAGAGCGACTGTTGAGATCCTATTCAGGTCTGGCCATCATTTACCCATGAGATTTATAAAGCTGTCTCAACACTGGCGTCCACCGGCAGGTGTGTGTGTGTGTGTGCACTTGCTATAGCGCTCCTTCAAGCTCTCTACTCAGAGACGCTCCCGACTACAGAACGGACACTGCATCGGAATTTCACGCCATCCGATCAGCTGATCATGATGAACTTTTTGTCCATCGGTAGCGAAATATTATAATACAGCGGTGCTATTTCTCGTTAGCTGGTCCAAGTTGATTACCTTGAAGTAGCGCTATATAAAACATCCTATTATCAGTCATAGTAGTAATATCAATAATGATAATAACATCAATATAATGATGATGATGATGATGATGATGATGATGATGATGATGATGATGATGATGATGATGATGATGATTAGGGTAGTTCTAAAAAAAATGAAAGACGTTTAAATTTGTTTTCCAACTCACCATTACTATATAATAATTATTATCAAAGAAATATTTATATTAAATAATATTACGCAAACATATATATATATATATACATATATATATATATACATATATATACAGATAGATAGATAGATAGATATAGATAGATAGATAGATAGATAGATAGATAGATAGATAGATAGATAGATTGTAATTGTAATTGTAATTGTAATTGTAATCGTACATTTATATAGCGCCACTACAAGAGAACTCCTCAGAGGCGCTCCCGACCTGACACCTAACCACAATCAAAGAGAATGGTTTTCAAACGCTTGCGGAAAAGGGGCAAAGAAATACAAAGAAGTTCATTGCGAAGACTAATAGGTAACTTATTCCAGAAAGACGGACCAACCATAGCAAAGCTTCTATGTAGCACTGTGGAAGATCGAGCCCTAGGGACAACCAGGTCACCATGCGTAGCAGAGCGAAGGAACCTACGGCCTGGAATGGACAGCACAGGTACACAGAGTTCCATAAGATAGATCGGAGCTTGGCCTGCTAGGCAATTGCGCATGAACATTAAAATCTTAAACTCAATACGTTTTTGCATTGGCAACCAGTGCAGTTCTTCCCGTATAAAACTTGATATATGCCCAAACTTTGGAATGCCGCCAATCAGGCGGGCCGCAGCATTAAGGACAGATTGCAACTTATTAGATAGATAGATAGATAGATAGATAGATAGATAGATAGATAGATAGATAGATAGATAGATATAGATAGATAGATAGATAGATAGATAGATAGGTAGATAGATAGATAGATAGATAGATAGATAGATAGATAGATAGATAGATAGATAGATAGATAGATAGATAGATAGATAGATAGATAGATAGATAGATAGATAGATAGTCAGACAGACAGACAGACAGACAGACAGACAAGCAGACAGGCAGACAGAGCTCTCTCTGTCTCTCTGTCTGTCTCTGTGTTTGTTTCTGTCTGTCTATCTGACATGCAGACCTAAGATGTTCAACATGGTTATCAAACAGGTACCGACACACCGAAGGAGACAGAGGTGGTGGCGAAAACAAGGACTGGGACATGTTTACATTGTTCTAGTCGGCATTATTATAATATCTGTGAGATTATGATACGCGATGGCGTGAGATACATGTAAGGACATCGGACGAATAAATTATAATATGAAAGGATTCATGTTTCATCAACGGGACATTTGTTCATATCCAGAGTAGACGTTGTTTTCCGCTTCCGGTTGCTATTAATAAGCATTCCGCGAAGTCGTAGTCGCTTCAATTTCCGGTTATCTTCGACGTAATTTGCCCGTAGAAGGAAGAAGAGGAGAAATATTTATATGGCGCAAGAATTTTGTCGCTTCAGCGCGTTCTAAAAGCTTTGATCCCAATGACCATGTAGGTCTACTCGAACACCGTTACGGTAGTAGTTTTAGTTTCACGTCTCTGTGTGATAAGAAAGATCATTAGCGACGCCCTCTTCCTCCATCTAGGCTTGGGACTGGCACTGAGCGCGTTTCAATCATTTTTTATCTACAGAGAAAAAACACAGAATATGATTTATGATAATTATTATCGTTTGCAATGCATTTCATTGTCATTATGGTGTGTGCTTTTTAACTTTTGCACTATTATCTAGACCGCTAGCATTGACAAAGATGAAATAGAGTAAAATAGTTCAATCGGTGTAGCGCTTGGTGGTAACAATGTTTCTGTGTGGTAACGATGTTTTGCATCACCCTACTCTTACATCCAAGCTGGAGACTGGCGTGATAAGGACTAAGTAGGAAAGTATGTACGACATTGTACGTGCATTAGTAGTTGTTTTCGTGTCCCGTCTGGATTATATCGTAACGGTAGATAATTCTACTCAGGGACGCTCCAGGCAGCAGCTCTGACACTGAATCAGGGATTCACGCCGAAGCGCATGAGCATTTGCGAGTGAAAGACTTGCTCAATGCTTATAGTCCCATAGTCCTAGGTGCAACCACGTCCTAAAAGTTGGGGAGGACCATAATGAATCACGTCCTAAAATTTGGGGGGACCATAATAATAAAGTTAGGGGACCACTCAAAAGTTGGGGGACGCGTCCCGTGGGTCCCATAGGGTGGTTGCGCCTATGCCCTTAGTGGCGGATGGAGGTGGATTCGAATATTCAAGCAACCTTCAGCTTCATAACTCTGATCCACCGCGGCCCACCGTCCACAAAGATGTGCCGTTTCCAAATCATACATACATGCATGCATACATGGACACACACATGTACACTGTGTGTGGGTGTAGGTTTCTCCCTGCCCTTCATCTCGGCTTAGCAAGCGGGTAATAAATTTGACCCATATCTTCTATTTTGAAAGCGATCCGTTGGTGCGCATGGCTCTGTTTTTATGAGTGGGATTACATTTCGTCAATGGTTCTGATGTAAGTCCACCTCAGCGTATTGACAAGCATTGGACAAACATTGGATAATGATGGCCATTTATTCCTATCTCCATGATAATGCTCCGCCGTTGGCAAAAACGTCGTGTAATTAGGGGACCTTAGTCCGAGTTAATTAGGTTGATTATAAATGCAAATACGGAGCAGATGGAGTCGATTGAACAGAAGCTTCGTATCCAATATCTGTACGAACGACGACATTCACTCAATCAGGATATCTACTCTTGATGAATGAGATTCTGCGCTTACTAGGTCTACTTCATTGAACCTTTTTTCTCGTTCTCTTTGTCTGTCTGCTTGTCCCTGTATTTACTTTCGCGTTGAACACTCGCTCGGTTAGTCTGGTCACTTTGACAACTCTCTTCCTCTACATGTAGCCTATCCTTCTGTCCATTTTCCCAACACTGCATTTATCTGCTGTGCTATTTCCTTCCTTATTCGTGTCCGCCAATCTCCATGCCTCTGTTCCTGCCTCTGCATCTGCCTCTACTCCTTTAGCTTTCTCTGCCTGTGCCTCTCCCTCTGCCTCTCCATTTGCCTCTGCCTCTGCCTCGCCCTCTTCCTCCCCTCTCCGTCTAGCGCGCTCCGTAGTCCTGCAAGTCCTGCTGTCTATCTCTCCCATTTCGTCTCTCAATCTATCTCTTGTGTTAGACCTACTTCGTTATCGACTTACAACTTTTCCATTTCACACAGATGTCCATAAGCATAATCAATATATTTTGCCTCTTTGTCTTGCGCATAATTATTGACCAGAAAACGCAATAGAAATTTTACTTTACAAATACATTTACAGCTGCGGTTAAACTGACTGCAAATCGTTATGTTTCTTTGTTGGTAAAACACGACTTGCACATTGCTCAACTAGTAGCAAGACGTACAATCGACCAATTAAATTTTTAAACTTATTATTATTGGCCATTCATGTGAGGCATTCCAGGTTATTCTTGATTGTAATAATACAATTGTTTTTGATAAGGCTACTAGCTGTGGCTAGCTACTAGCTGTGGCTGGACTGGGAGCGTCTCTGAATAGGCTGCTTGAAGGGGCGCTATATAAGTTTTCGGAATGAATGAAATTGGTGAGATCTACTTTTTGCAAAGCACTTTCAACGCATTTTTATGCTATACTGGACGCATCAGTGTTACAGAGAGGATCGATTTGGACACGTCTGTTAGCATCATCCGCTCTGTAATAAACGAAAGCAATTGAGTTGTGTATCAGTTGAACGATGGGTTGAGTCTTGCGGTCAGGAGAGAAGTGTTGACCAACCAACGGATTATTTATGGGACGAATGGCGATCCATACAACGGTTTGTTGATTTTATCCAACGGCAGAGACGTCCTTTTCAATTTGATCATTGATATTTATGCCACCCCTCAACTGTTGCTATTGATCATAGCGGCTGAAAGGGACGGTGGTTGGGAAGGTGGGGTATTAACGACTCCCCAATGCTTTGAGGGAGTTGTATGAGGTCAAAAACCAACCCAGTGCTCAGAGCAATGTATGACGAGCGTGGGCAGTTGATGCTATTTTGAAAGAGAGAGAAAAAAGGAAAAATTGAATGCGGGTATGCGTGCGATTGTGTATACTCAGAAGCATAGGCCTGCACACACGCACACACACACACCCAAACACACACACACACACACACACACGCACACGCACACACACACACACGCACGCACACACACACACACACACACACGCACACACACACACACGCACGCACACACACGCACGCACGCACACACACACACACACACACACACACACACACACACACGCACGCACACACACGCATTCGCACAGTCATACATTCTTGGCAAAAACTAGCAATTCAGATGTACCGTCACAACCACAGTCAATGCGATTAGTATTATTATCAGTGAGTGGCCGATCCATTATGACGCTGTAGCATTGGAAAGACCATTAGCGTCGTACTCCTACTTTACCAACGCTTGGGACTGGCTCTACAAGAGAACGGACAGAGGCGGACTATAATACTGGAACTACATTTTGGTATGGAGTTCAACGCCATCTGACGGAAATAATAATGGCCAATGATGCCGCCAGATATATGTTTGAGCATGCCTCAGTAACTGTTCTGATCATGATTGTGGTTATTTCGGTCTATAATTGAATCCACGCAGCCCAACAAGGATATTATAATGTCTTACTTTCGTGCCTCCACTTGTAGACCATATCTGACACGTAAAAGAGGTGTTTAATATTTCTGAACAGTTTGTGCCCATAAAATCATATACTAATAATTATAGCATCTCTCATAGCATGATCGCTCGTCAGCAATAGTTTTAGTTTAAAGAAGCAATGTGATAACAAAAGTATTGGTGTGGCCCTCCTATCTTTCGTAGGCCTGAGTACAAAATAAAATTAGTTGTTTTCGTCATATTGGGGGTCCATTAACGCGACCCGGGTTCAAGCCTCGCTCAGGACAAAACTTTATTTGAATTTTCTGTTAGCTGCCAGTGGTGCTTTCTGTTGTGTTGTTTGCCTCGGGTCTGTTGAAAATAAGATCGCCCCTCCCACTCCTGGCTTGGCCGAATCAGGAGCGTTCCAGCACTTAGGCCATAAGTGTTAAGTTACCGAGCCTGCTGGAGCCGACCTGCGTGTCGTGCGAAGCTGGCAGTATATTTCGTATAACTTGTATCTGTAATCGTTCTGCCGTCTGTCAGATTGAATGTCAATAAGCGAATAAACGAATATTGTTTGTCAATAGTTGATCATGCAAAGAACTCGGCAATCCTCCCACAAGTGTCGCGGATGTCATGGGCATAATTATTATAGTTCGCGCCGCCGATGACACATATAATTTAAGTAAAATATAAATACCGGTATTTTGTATTCAATACTAAGTATCTAATTTGTTAAATCTTTTTTCTTCTATGTGGTTTGAATGATGCATTTGGTTAAAAATGGTGATTTTCTTCTATGTGGTTTGAATGATGCATTTGGTTAAAAATGGTGATTTTCTTCTATGTGGTTTGAGTGATGCATTTGGTTAAAAATTGTGATTTTCTTCTATGTGGTTTGAATGATGCATTTGGTTAAAAATGGTGATTTTCTTCTATGTGGTTTGAATGATGCATTTGGTTAAAAATGGTGGCTTAGTTTCTATTGCAGTGGAATTAAAATAGCTGTTATTCCTGCTGAGTAATTTCCATTTCCTGCGGAGCTTTTTATTTTCGACCCGTCATCAAACGTTGCCACAACCTTCACCCGAGAGATCACAATTTTGAATAACCAGCAAAAATTTATAATGAATTCAAACCAAGGGTTCTCTATATGGGCTTGATCAAAACAAAAACAAGTTTGCAAATATTCTTCGTACTGTAATCACTATTTTTATTTCATACTGAACCGTGCTGCGGCTTGTCAACCTGATTTCATATTTATCTAATATATAATAATTATATGCTTTGCTCGCACTAATTCCCGTCTATTCTCTATTAGAGCCACTGGTCCCTCAATCTGGAATAAAATCCCTCTAGAAGTCAGGCAATCTCCATCATTATCATTATTTAGGAAAAAGTTACGCTCTCACCTAGTTGGTAATAGCAACAATGTATTACGAAGTATCATAATGATGGTCTATTTAAGCCACTCGCGCATACTTGTTCTGCATTTACTAATCTTTACTCTTTCTTATCTAGTTAAGAGTTTACTTTTTTCTCTTGTCTAGTTAAAATATCTGAAGTATAGGTGTAATAATCCTTGTAATAATTCACCTCTTAGTTAATAGCAATTGTCGGCCGTCCCATCTTTTTGTTTCACAAGTATGTAGGTGTCCCTATTAGCGGGGTCAGTGATCCCTTCAGGGCCCATCCTTGTGGCCATTCCCAATTGAATATGTTACATGTAATTTTGTTTGACTGTAATAAGTGATTGGTTACAGAATAAAATGATTTGATTTTTTTGATATACATATTAGCCTACATAAGATTATGATCTATGACATCATTGGCAGTTGGCGACCCAACAATAATGGAGCTTTTTCGTGTATGAAGTAACTTGTATCATCCGTATAATATTATAAAAAGGTGTACAACTGTCATGTATAATAAACCAATGTCCAACCTCTTAAAAATATGAAGTAGTTCAGGTGGGAAAAAGATAAAAATACAGATTTCCAAAAGTTTTGTTTATAAATTGTTAATAATTATAACTCTAAATATAACTGCAAATATTATAAAATATGACGTTTATTCTGGTGTAAAATTCTACTGTAAAGTAATTCATCGCGAGATGATTATTGAAATTAATTATTATTATTATTATTTAAAAGTTTAACGTGGTCCTATGACATCAATGGCCGCTGACGACAATACAGAAAATCTACAATGCAGCGAAAAAAAAATTTTGTTTATCCTAGAAACATCGTAAAAATGTATGTAACGGAAGCTTCAGAATTTCAGCAATGTTCATTCTTTAACATCTTCAAAAAAGTTCCTCTTACATTCTCTATGCTCATACATTGTGACAACAGGATCTAATGAAAATTAAGCAACATTGTTAATAGCATCTAATGTAAATTAAGCAACATTGTTTTGCATCAATTGTATCACACACTAATTTTAAACTGTGACATTAAAAGGCAATAATGGCTACACATGTTCAATACATATAACTCTGGTCTCAAATACTAAGTATTTTTTAAGCTGTTCATATCCTCTTACACAATGCACATGTAATAAATAATATGTTCATATAAAATATGTATGTATATATATACGCATACATATATATCATAATTATTCAAGGTTTGGTTTCCACATATTCAAACATCATATATGTTTCAACAATCAACATGTCAAAACAATTATAGCAATGTTTATTCCACTGCAACAGAGTAATGTAACATCAGGTAACACTTAATGCATCAATCAAACCATATAGAATAGAAATTAAAATTTAATGGAAAATTAAAATTCAATATCCAATTAAGGAATATTTATGTTTTACTGAAATCATATTTCTTTAAAATATGCTTTATAATACAAGATATTCATCAATATTAGAAGAGAAATTGCTTTTTGTTATAAACAGGTGCTTCAGTAACCAATATAATTATGCAAAACCAAATAATATATGCAAGACACAAAAATCCACATCAATGTATAAGTCACAATTACACATTACCTGTCACAACAAAACAAATCTAAACCATTGCAACCATAATTGTTATATATTTACAGAAAAAGTAGCATACGAGTCCACCCATGACGACACATCGGAAAAATGTTATTTACATAATCCGATCTTTAGTCATAATTCTAATTAACCGATACACTTCATTCTGATACAAAATTGATCCCCAAAAGAATTTTAACAGAAATTTCATTTTTATATATTTGACGTTTATTTCTTAAAACCTTATAAATATCTTCTTTTTTACAGTCAAGTAAGAGATGAGGAATTGTTTGTAGCACGTGACAAGTATCACATAAACCGTTAGAATGCCTTTTTAGAATGTATAATTTTTGATTAGTATTTGCCACTCCTAAACATAATCTAGAAATCTGGACTTCATTGGGCCTGTACTTGCATTCACAATTGGACAAATAGATTTAGAAAAATTAAATTATTACCCATAGTGCAATTATCGAAGCTATTTAAATTTATTGTTATTATTCAAAGTTTATCGTCGTCCTATGACATCAATGGCCGTTGACTATAATGCAGAAATTATACAATGCAATGAAAACATATTTAACATCATGTGTTTACATGAAGCTTAAAAATTTGATCAATGTTCAATCTTTAACAACGTAACAGCGTTCATCATGCATTTTCTATGCTCATACATTGTGACAATAGAATCAAATGTAAATTAAGCAACATTGTTTTGCACCAGTTGTCTCACAACAATAATCTATAATCTATATTATAGGCATAACAGCTGAAGGAAGTTATGGTTGCAGACGTTTAATATACGTACTATGGAAATAAAACATCGTCTGGTTTTACTTATAAAGCAATATAGAAATTTTAAAAAGGTGTGTAATTTTTTCGACAATCGTATTGAAGTCGTGAAATAAATTTCTATTGCATTAATGTCTAATGCATTGGGTATCAACCGATGTTGGATAAGTAGATTGAAAGCGATAATTTAAGGTTTAAATAAAAGAGAGCGAAATGAATTAATCGAATGAACAAAGCGCAGGAAAAGAGAGATTTCAGAAATCTTGGCGGAGAAAACCTCTAAAAGTTGATCATCATGAAGAAGTCAAATTTTTGAAAATTGCCATTTCATCTTCCAATCAGAGTTGTACCTTCTTAATGGGTTTGCAATGGGTTTAAAACTGGGCTGCGCATGTTGGCCTGCGTTGCTCCATGACTCGAATTATTAGTTGTAGCTGCAGTCTAACGTCACTTCTTCTTCTTCTTCTTCTTCTTCTTCTTCTTCTTCTTCTTCTTCTTCTTCTTCTTCTTCTTCTTCTTCTTCTTCTTCTTCTTCTTCTTCTTCTTCTTCTTCTTCTTCTTCTTCTTCTTCTTCTTCCTCTTCTTCTTCTTCTTCTTCTTCTTCTTCTTCTTCTTCTTTCCCTTCAAGCTAGGATTATTCCCTCTGGCGAGGGGTCAGCCACTCGGATCCTTCTCCTCCACTTGTCTCTGCTTCCGGTGTCTTCTTTCTTCAATTTGAGCAGCTTCAGGTCTTGTTGTATCACGTCCTCCCATCTTTTCTTTCCTCCCATCTTTTCTTAAAAAGTCTAACGTCACTGTGCGGTTTCAAGGACCATTAGCGACGCCTTCCTCTTTTACCCAGGCTTGTGACTGGCACTGGCAAGTGCAACCAGACTCGAGATCCATCATGCCAATGTGGAATATTTCTTCTACGTTGCTTCTATTTCTCTGTTCTCAGCTGTCCGTAGAGACTTCCTTGCTAGTTGTTCACGTTCTGAAACTATGCAGCGAAGAGCATTCTCGGTGGCGGGTCCAGCTATTTGGGATTTCCCCCCATAGTTCACAACTCGCCTCCCAGTGACTCTGCTGTCTCTATCTATTGCTTCATTAATGCCTTTATTATTTTTGACCAGCGGAATGAAAGTTTATTGGATGAATAACGAGGAATAAGAAGCGATTTCAAGTTTGATATGAGCCACAGTAATTTTAAATTGGTCCTTTCTTGAACAGAAGCCAATGCAAAGGATTAAAAGCGCATGGGTTTTGTTTGTTTCCAATAATTTGTTTGTTTGTTTGTGGCTCTACCCAAAACTGTTCTGAATTCACCGCAGTGTCAACTGCTTCACTGAACGAATGGATTGTATCGTCAAGGTTTAAAACAATTTTTTGGAGTCATTTAAAAATATATGGAGATTGTTGACAGGTTTAAGAAGGTGTATTAGATCAAAATTAGTTCTCAACCCTAGTATGGCAGAATTATAGAGTTGAAATAAAGTTTCTACGTTTGCGTGTCTGGAAGTCAACACTGTCTAGTTGCTGATTCCTCTTTGCCCCTTTCCTCAAGCGTTTGAAAACCAGTGTAATTCCTTGTACTCTGATATTTCACGGTTGGAGCTCCCATGAAGAGTTAATCCTATACAGTGCCGTTATATAAATTCACTATTACGATTGGTTTTCCACTGTTTAGCAATACATACAGTCATCCAGAGTCGTTGTCATCTAATAAATATACGAATCGAAATGAATTCCATCATGAATTATTCCAGTTATCAGAAATTATATCATAGTTTTAAAACTCCTGTCAATGACATTTACATTCAAGTACTGAAATGAAATACAAGAAATTTGATTTTGATCTTCAGCTTAAATAACTTTCCATATAAACAGTTTAAAGGTGTCTGTCAAGTATTTTTGAAATAATTTTAAAACACATCCCCATTTCTGAACTTAATTCATAATCCGAAGAATTGGTGGAATTGACAAGGTTACACGTTTTAAGTTTCTTGGCAACACATTTTGAAGACATTTCTCCTTCCAGTTTCCGAGTCATGATATTCTATGCGATCTCCTTCTCACAACTTATAATCAATTAAAAATATATAATATTATCCACACTTTGGCGCGTCACTGCGAGGGTTGTTCAATGTTCATTGACGTCTAGATACTGAGACGGCAACGGGTAGTTACAGCACTCTGATAGTGCCAGTCCCAAGCATGGATAAAGGAGGAGGACGTCGCTAGTGATCTTTGTCATCGAGCAGTGACGTTAAACCGAAGCAACCTAAGGCGCGTCTTTTCATGTTGCTCCATATGAACCTCCGCCATCATCTTATGCTCCGATCGTAAATGAAACGCATCTTAACTGCAGCTGTCAACTCAACTACTGCTTGCCATTAACCAGTGCCAGTCCCAAGCAGAACAAAAGGTGGAGGGCGACGCTAATGACCTTTGTAATCAAATAGTGTCAGTAAATTGTTGCTGCTACAACCACTACTACTACTGCTGCTACTACTACTAATTCTACTACTAATTCTACTACTACTACTACTACTACTACTACTACTACTACTATTACTACTACTACTACTACTACTACTACTACTACTACTACTACTACTACTACTACTACTACTACTACTACTACTACTACTACTACTACTACTACTACTACTACTACTACTACTACTACTACTACTACTACTACTACTACTACTACTACTACTACTACTACTACTACTACTACTACTACTACTACTACTACTACTACTACTACTACTACTACTACTACTACTACTACTACTACTACTACTACTACTACTACTACTGTTGCTCTGCCTCCCCGGTCTGATTTCATCTTTGTCGCCACTATCTTTGTTTCTGTCTCTGTCTTTGGCTCTGCCTCTGTCTCTGTTTCTGTTTCTGTCAAAAAAGTAGAAGTAGATGGCAACGCTAGCCATTAAATTCCACGAGAAGTAATCGTCAATTTTAAACACCTTTAAAACTTGAAAATCATCTGCATTTGTAGACAATGTTCTTCAACTTGTCACGTGCGTATTTGTCGCTCACAATAACAATACAACGTAAACGAAGCTGACAAAGATTAGCTGCTCGCACAGTTTAGACCAGCCAGGGTATTTGCTAGCAATCTGCATAGTTCGGGGTCCATTTAGCAGTTTGAGGTGGATTCGAACCCGCAGCCTTCCGACTCCAAGGCACTGAATATGTCTGTTTGTGCAGCTGTTCATGTGTTAAATATTGAAATATATCGTCAATGCCCGATGCAACCGCGAGTTCTCGCTGCCAAATAGGTTACAGAAGGCTGTTGAGCTGTAGAAGCGAGTCAGATCGTAATCGAAAATTTATATAGCGGCGCACTTCAAGAAAAACGACTCATAGGCGCTCCGATGTGGACGATTTGGCGATTCTTATCGACTCCGTGTGATGGCACATCCAACTGGCCTACCCATCCTCTTTTCACTACACTGGGACCACGAGAGTAGGTCTACAAGGACGGTGTCGGATTCTCGTATAGTAGTTCATATGCAAAAAAAATACTAGGGAAGGGAACAGACAAACCTGTGTAGAGAAAGATTTATTTATAATGCTTAGAAAATAATTGTTAAAAAGGTGTTGAGCAATGTTGCATGTTCATTGTTCAACAGTACCCATTCTACTGCGTAAATCCCAAATTCATATGGGAAATATTCCGCGTAACACTATCAATATTTACCTTCACTAGAACAAATTCTCTCCTTCAAAAATACGGTACCCTGAGCGGTCACACGAGAGAATTTCTCGCTAAAGCAAATATAACAGGAAGTCGAACAATAGTGATACAAACGAATAGAAACAGTAACTGGGACTGTAGGCCTACATACAAGTAGGCCAATAATACTGAAGCTAATACCAAGACTCGGCATGATAATAATATTGAAAACATACAATGAAAGCCTTCAATGGAAATTGAATGAATACAGACACTAAGTCTTGTTTTAATACATAGCCTACATACATATAATTATATTTATTTATTTTTTTCTATTCATGGTCCATATTGAATGTTTCTGTTAGACGTTACTTGCAGCTAATCAGTTGTTTAGCCACTTGGACGCTTATAATATGCTTCTTTCATGTAATTCTTGGATACGCAAGGGTAACTCTACTTACTTCCCCCATTTTGCCGTCTCCTCTTTGACGTCTATGGTTTTATAGATAGGTTCCACGTCACCCTATTTGTAATCTAAGATTTCATTGCTGCTTTTGACTCGGTGGACCATGACCTCCTCTGAGTCGTCTCTTCGTAACTTATCAGATTATGGACATTCCACTTCTCTGAATCACTTCTTATTTTCATGTGCTATCCACTTCTGTAGATTCATCCAATACTCAATCGTTTTCGTCAGAGTCAAAACCCATCTTAGCAGCTGCTCTGCCTCCCTCTGTCTGTGTGTGTGTGTATCTCTGTCTGTCTGTTCCTCTGTCTGTCTGTCTTACTTTCTCTTGTGTCTTTAACGAACGTCTTTATTTCGTCAAGGTATTTAGTTCGTGATTGTTCATCACGGTTTCTCTTAACAATTCGCTGATATTATGACGAAGTGCTCGTAAATAAACTTAAGTAAGAGTTTGAGATAAAGTATATCTAGCGTCTTTGTAGATGATGACAATGTCATTATTAATTGCGATTTTTTACTAACCCGAGTAGTTTCTTGAAGGGGCGCTATATAAATGCTCTGAATGAATGAATGAATGAATGAATGAATGAATGAATGAATGAATGAATGTAGAGAAAACGCCATGCAGTACGGGGCTTTCTTTAAACACCTTTAAAACGCAGTGACTAGACGTTACATGAGCGATGTTTCTTCACCTGATTGACAATTACTGCGTACGCAAAGTTAGCACACGTCTTAGCGCATCCACACGCTTCACTGTGTTCGCCACCATATTTTGTTCCACAATGTTTATGGTTTAATGCACAATAGATAATTATGTCGCTACCAAAGTGGTTTTAGAAGGGTGTTGGAACTTCGGTTGCACTGTAGACTATGAATGAGGATTCCTCAAGAATATTAAAGGTTTTAAAAAGGCCATAATTATTCTTAGATATCGCTAAATCTTGCACATTTAACTGAAGCAAGTAAGGGGTTGCGTTAATCACTGTTCTAGATGATCCAAATAGACACCTTCATGAAGGCTTGATTCTAAATATATATAATTTACGATGTAGAATTTTGTAATTCATCCAAAATCCGCTGTTGTTACACTGCTGTAGTTTGCCGTCGAATGGGAGCGCGTCCCAGTGCATCAACTCAACTGATAGGGTGTTATCATGTTCTTCATTCTCTTTGGGATAGAATTAATCCCTCTGGCGAGGGGTCATCCACTCGAATCCTTCTCCTCCACTTGTCTTTAATTCCGGGGTTTATTCTCTTCGGTATGAGCAGCCTCTCGGTCTTTTGGCTCAGATCAAAGTGTCAGAGGATTATCGATCGCGTTTCTTCGTTGTTTTCGAGCGTAAGTTGTGGATTTATCGACCATTGATTCGTCAGGCACCAGCGTCATCTACCGAGAGCGGATGGAAAAGACTGTCGTTGTCACCCTGCCAAAAGATAGTAATACGCTTTGAGAATTTGCGAGAAGGGGCTGGATAGGAGATGGAAGCGTGTTGATTTATAATTTGATGGTGGTGGAGGAGGAAGACGAGGAAAAGAAGGAGATAGAGGAAGCGGCGGGAAGGATGTGGAATGGCCGGAGTAGGAGAAGGAATGAAGGAAGAACTGGAAGAGAGATGGAAGGGAATGGAAGTAAAAGGATAAAGTGGAATGGCGAGGAGTAGGGAAAGCATAATGAATGGTGATATAGGCAAAGAGGGAGAGATATAATATTATGGTGATTTACTGAAAGTAGGACAGAAGAGAGCGAAAGCAGAAAAATGAAAATTAGGATGAGGAATCAAAGCAGTTTCAGGATGATTTTGATTCATACGAAAAGAATTCTGGGACGAAACCGTCATTAAGTTTGTGCGTGGCGCCAGCATACCTTTTAGATGAAACTTCGAAAGAAGAAAGCTCTTAAGTGCTGTAATATGCCGAGCAAATTTCTGTCCAGGGTAACGGCCTCTGTTGTTATAGACCCTGGTCAAATCGGATCCATCCATCCATAGACAACAGTATAATTATATTTAATTTGCAACACAATGATTGCTAAATCGATGAATCTTAAATAAACTGTCCAGTTACACACCCTTACAACGATAATAAATCATAATTATTACCATCCGAAGAATACATAAAGCTCTTAAGTGCTGTAATACGCCGAGCAAATTTCTGTCCAGGGTAACGGCCTCTGTTGTCATAGACCCTGGTCAAATCGGATCCATCCATTATTAAATAAATACTTCAGATTGATGATAATGCCAATCTAAGTAGGTAGACTTGTTTTATTATGTGAACATCATGAAAATGGCAAAATTAATAATAATACATTATAATTATGTGCGTTTGCTATTGTTTGTATATAATATACAATCATATTATGATTGTATGTAATTGTGAGGGTATTGTATGTACATGTTTGCGTGCTTGTGCATTATATATATATATGTATATATATATATATATATATATATATATATATATATATATATATATATATATATATAGTGATACATGCATAATTAAAGAGGATCGGCAACAGCCACCTTATGAACATTGCCATCATGAAAGACTATCACACAAATTCCGTAATAATGAAAGGATAACAAAAGAGGACAAAAAGACAGAAACTGCTGAGCAGTTAAACAAAGTGAAATGAAATTCATTGAAAATTTTAAAGACGTCAGCAACCTTTGTTACAGTTATTATGATGTCGTTAAGCTGCTGAATAATAATAATTATGAATATTTTTAAACTTCCCCCATTCCTTGTACTTTGGCAGTGCCAGTCACAAGCCAGGGCAAAGGAGGAGGGCGACGCTAGTGATCTTTGTTGTCACACAGTGACGCAGAACTATATCTAATAGTACTATAGATTCTGAATAGTTGCAAATTCACTCTAGTCAGCAAATTCACTTAAATCAGCGGGTGATCTGCTGATTAAAATTGAATTAGCTTAATATTTGCAAATTAAAGCGATATTTTCCAGCATGCTAGATTTATGGACTGCTTGATTAACAGGGTTTTGAAAGCTACATTCATTATTTGCATGCGCTAATTTAGTGAATTTTTTGTTGATCAATGCATTTAGTAGAGATAACAACATTTGTTGCTCAGGATGTCACCGAGTGAAGGGTAAATGGTTAATTACTTATACGTCTAAAACGCAATTAGTATCTTGCAATTATCATGATTAAAATTGCCGTTGTATATAGAATTTTCATTGTTGATAATTTATAAATATGATTGCTGTTTGGTCCAAAGTTGAAATAATCTAAGTTGTATACAACAATATTGATGTGGATAAACCTTTTAAAACTTATTTTAGATTCTTTTGCCAAAGTATGTCAATCATAGAAATCGTCAATTGAACCACATTATGTTGCCAAGAAATTGAACAATAGTGCGATTGTAGATAATATTATTTATCTCCGTCTAAGCACCTTTTTATTGTTTTTTATAAATGTTATAAGTTACGTCATATCACATCACATAGTAGCTCGGAAAGGAACATTTTTTTTACAAAACAACGACGATGATAATGATGATGATAATGATGATGATGATGATGATGACGACGACGACGACGAGCACGACGACGACGACGACGACGACGACGACGATGATGATGATGATGATGATGATGATGATGATGACGACGACGATGATGATGATGATGATGATGATGATGATGATTATGATGATGACGATGATGATGATGATGATGATGATGATGATGATGATGATGATGACGATTGCGTAAACGGACGATGATGTCAACAGACGACGCTAAACTTTGAATAATTATAATAAACTTATAAGCTACAATTGAAAGAGTGAAAGAGTGATAGCAACAATAAAAACAAACATTCTAATGGAATAATATTTATGAAGAGAAATTACAAATGAAAAATCTGCCTGACAACGCGTTGGGAAATAATTCTCTCTGCGATTAAACCCTTCCCTGGGGAATTTATATGCTTAAAGCCTGTTTTTGGACGTGTATAGGCCTACACGTCTTCCCCAGAGAAGGGGAGGCAACTCCACGTTTCACGATTTCGCTTGGATACCAGAGCTTTCTCGGTGGTAGGGCCATTCATCTGGAATGTCCTTTCTCAACAGTTGCGTTTATTACATCTGACCAATCAAAATTCGCTTCATTAATCTCTGATTTGTTTGCTTTGACCGGGATAGGAGCGCTTCTGAATACGTTTCTTGAATGAATAAATGATTGGATGAATGAAAAGATAAAAGGAAGGTTCGGTCTGATAGCTGATAGCCGTACAAAAAGACATGAGTGAGCATGTTGCAAGACGATTGGTGCGATTGTTGCCAAACTCACTCATGTTGGAAAGAATTATCACGCAGTCTATGTGGACATCATTATGGACATCATTGAGTCGGAATAAACTTCAAGAAAGGTCTCTGTGTCTACTCGCCGTTAGGGTTAGGGTTAGGGTTAGCCCGCCTCCCTCGTTTCTCTCACATTTCGACTTTCATTACTGAGCACCTTCACTGGTTTTCCTTATCTGCCCAGATTCAATATAAAATTCTCTTTTTTTACCCATAAGATGTTTTTGGGTCAAGCGACTCGATATATCTCTGTGATCTTATTAGGAGGTCTATCTCAGCTACCACTGGACGTCCTCTCCGCTCTTTAGACCGTCATAACCTTCTTATACCACGGTCTCGTATTGCCTCAGCCCAGAATCGCGTCTTTGCTCCTGTCGGCCTTTTGCTGAGGAATGGCTTCTCTTAGTTCCCTACAATAACTCGTGTTCAGATTTTTCCAGGGGTTCCTTGCATTTGGAGCGCCTCTGATTAGATTTGCACTGTGAGAGGCGCTTTATAGATCCAAAAACATAACAGAATAAAATAAGGTGGCACATATTTATTTGCTGCTCAATGACATTACTTGATTACACAGATGATCACCGAAGCACTCCTCCTTTCTACAAGTTGGGACTGGCCATCGACGGCGCTAAGATAAACACCGGAGTTTCTATTGAATGGACTTTGGTCAAAAATACACAAATTTGTATATAAAATTAGGATGTTATCAATTTCTTGAGTTTGAACCCCTCACTCTAAACACCAATGGTACTGCCGCTGCCAAGGTAGAAAATGAAACTGCACATTAGTTTGTAGATCCTATGTTAGTAAATGCATTATTTCTTTCTATTTCCTTTTAACATTAATTTATTGGATGCGGGAGGTGTTCAAACGCTCAAAATATCATTCTAAATACGACATTGTGACCATTTAAAAACGCTTCTCTCGAAAAAAGTCTTTCAGAAGCGCTCGTAGTGCGGTCGACTCAGATAGAAATAGATAGGATCTGAGGCGAGTGACAGAAGAGAAGTCTACAAGAGAAAAAAAGGTAGAGCAAACGAATAGCGTCCATTCTATGCCACCGAGAAAGCGGTCAACAAAGCGGCTTTTCATTTGCCGTACGCGAAGATCGCTTTATCGAGTGATCTAAGTCGCAACCCGGAAGCGGAGGAATGTGTCCCGATGCAGTAATCATGCATATAAGCAAGCACGCCACCGTGGATAGACTTGTAGGAAGGGAAATTGACAGTCACAAGTTTTCTTACATATTCTGAAACATACCGGACGTCTAATCAGTGTCCCTTTTACACTGAAAAAGGAATGGCTTACAAATTCAAAGCTATAATTGATTCCCCGATTACTACACCTTTATATCTATTATTCTTTTTCTATTTAACGCTAAAAATTTTGCTGTAACAACTGAAATTGAAGCACTCCTTCCTCAAGTATAGAATAGTGTAAGAATAATAATATGAGAATACTCTAATGCAACGCCACTTTGCTACTTCTCACGACAGAGATTTGTTGGTTGCTACAAAGCAAAGACGAGAAAGGTATACGAGGTAGAAAAACAAACGGAGATTTCGACACGGTCTTCGAGTTTCAAGAGCTACGAATGTAAACACTTGGTACCAGAGACTTTTTAGGTACAACGATTGCGCAATATGAAATGCCATGCTGCCTAGATGCGGTGTATCTAGTTTTGAGGTGGAAATTCACGTTTCTGATGGGGAGGACAAGCGGCCGTTTCGACAGGCGACAGCCTGTATCCGGTGACATTAATTTTTGGTCTTTATGCTCGTAAAATTTCCGAGAAACATGTAATAAAATTTTAATTATAACAATAAATAATAAATTAATACTAATAAACTTTTAAATCTGATTACCTATATTTAGGTTTTCTCTTATAATTTCCGTGAAAACCAACAATTTTACATATAATTTATAACTGCAAACAAGACCTGACCAGTTTATATGCCTCAGCTACTGCCCTTTCTTCATCGTCGTCCCTACTAGACTATTTTATTTCAATCTGAATAAAGGGCAGGCTGTATACTGTTGTAATCTCATCTTCATACTCAGCCAGGGGATTCTCAGGGCTGTACTCAAGGGTATACGCGGGAATACGGTGTATACTCACCTCCGGGAAAAAATGGCAGAGTATAGGCCAACTCACTCCAAAAACGAAGGTACACGCGGGTATACAGCGTATACCCACCCACCTCAGTAAGACCAAGTGGGTACACGCAGGCAAAAATCACGAATTGCGAAGGCAGAAAATCATGAATGTAGAGCGTTTTACGCTGTTTTAAAGCTTTTCCGTGCGAAATATCACGGCAAAAAACTTCAACGACTAAAAACAGGTCGTCAGAAATGTCTGGCCCAAAAAGGCGATTTTTTTCGGTGGCAGCGTGTACTCACCTCAAAAGTTCTGAGTACAGCCATGGGGATTCTCCATTCGCATATAATTGTTCTGTGGCAATATTGGCCATGTACATAGACTATACATAATTGTTCAAGATTTGTTTCTGAGGTTGGAATGTCATTCCTGGGGAGGGGATTTTCCCCACATATGCCTAGATTAAACACTGCTTAGATTCACAACAGGGACTTGTCAAGGCGTTCCAGTGTTTAGGAGCACTGCATGTCATTCAATCACAGTTGCTCAGCGCTCCGGCGTGAAACTCCGATTCAGTGACCGCGCTGTTGTCGGCAGCGTTTCTGATTTGACACCCTTAAAATAGAGATCTTTTACATTATAAATATTTCTATTCAGGTACTATCGTATGTCTGCTGCTTTTCCTTGTATCCTATAGGCTTCACCCATTATTTTGTTCACCTACCTTTTATTACTGTACAGGGGCGGCAGTCACGACATAGGTGTATCTCGTACTCTAGGCATAAATACGGTCTACATCCGAATAACGATTTAAAACGGTAGTCATGGGTCAGACGTAAACCTTTGCTCTGCGAGTAACGCTACGCCATTCTCGGGCAGGTGTAGGTCTCTACTCCCTAAGATGGCGGCTGTTTATGACTCGAAACTCGTTGCATTCGACCACACTTTACATGTCAAAACGTGTTTAAAACGTCTGCAATGAACTCGTATCATTCGTCGACGGCGAACATTATACTGGCTTTTATTTTCGCCGTCACAAAAATATTAAAATTTGGCTAAATACCATAGTAAATTGCATTCGAAGTGCCGCGTTACAGTCGGCCTACCAAATCGTGGGTCGCAGTTCTTTTCCATCTCGCAGTATGGAGACCATGTTCCGGGTTTACCGGACATGCCCTCCATTGATATGAACCCACCGTTGACCTGCTGGATCCTCCGTCAAGTCCATTAAAGTCTCGCTGCTGCCCGAGACCTGCCGCTCACGTTGGCCAATCTTTTCAGGGTTCCTGCTGAGCCTGTCCAACACGTGTAGCGCCCTAGGTGGTACTTCGGTCGAGACCTTCGCCACTGTTGGCATAGCCCCAGCAGGACATCCTCTACTTGATTGTTCAACACCTCACCGCGATGAGGTGTGAGTCGGACTTTGAGGGGGAAAGTAGACTACTAGACACCATTATGCCTATTCTTTTGTAGACGCATCTGTAGATTTAGAAAAGGGCGCTATATGAATAATGTTCATGAAATGATATCGTACTTGAACCAATAGATATTGATTCAGGAAAATGCAAATTTATAACACACTCAGTTTTAATTAAAAAGGTGTCCAACTCTTTCTGAATATTTAAACCAGAAAATGAAGCATGCACATTTCTTATTGTAAAGCGTGCTTCTAATGTGCGTATCTAAATACGTATTGTAATGTGAAGAAGTCTCCAAGTCATCAAACCATGTGTAGGGAAAATGTCGAAAAATACTTGAACGCGTGTTCATAAAATAAGCGGTTAGCACCACGAAAATTTGTTTGCTAATCCAAAACGTTTCAAAACGTGTCAAAAATTAGAAATTAACTTAGTTTCCAACGCATCTAATTAAAGTTTGCATTAATTTTTCTGTATAATTAATGAGCAATTGCATGGTCTGACAGTCAAGTACTTACGTCGAATGGTCTCTGAGAGTTTTCTAGCTCTGATTGAAACATTTCTAGAGGTGTTCTTTAAATTGAACCCAAACCAGTTGCCAGAATGAAAAGGATCTACAAGCGCAACATCAATGCAGTTTATTTAGCCGCGTGGTAGATCGCGAACTCTAGACCTATATAAAATCATTTGGAATTTAGGAGATTATTATAAATCTCTAATTGAATACTAAACGGTTAAGTAATTACAAAACCTTGCGTCGATCGTTGTCATCATCGTAACAATCTCAATTCTAAAACTAAGTGAACAGCACCAGTCTATTGAAGGACTCTGCACGTGATAATGGAGACTTTAATAAGCTCCACCGCTGCCAGAATTATTTGTTGTAGCCAGTCACCGAATTTGAACACCTCATTTAGTGAGTCTAATTCCGTGATATAAATAAGGGTCAAAGCAAAATTTCATTACATCCCCAACTGTTACAGCCCTCAAAGTATCGCATAGCATCCGGGTTTCTATTCTAGATAGAAGGACCTGACCTGCAACTGAGAAAGTAGGCTACGACGCTGACAGGCTGAAGTTTCAACACGCGGAACCATTGGGGGGGCCCGGTGGAGTAGTGGTTAACACGCTGGCCAAGAGTGCGAGAGGTAGCAGGTTCGAGCCCCCGTTGGGCGGATATGCTTTGTAGGCTGCTATTAGCGCCGTTGTAATTGCAAAGCTGTCTGTTCAGTTAGTAGTTAAGTTTAATTAAGATTACTGCATAACTTGTAAATGTAAAGCGCAGTGCGTTTGCAGGCGCTCAATTAAAGAAAAGATTATTATTATTATTATTAATATTATTATTATTATTATTACTATTATTATCATTATTATTATTATTATTATTATTATTATTATTATTATTATTATTATTATTATTATTATTATTATTATTATTATTATTATTATTATTATTATTATTATTATTATTATTATTATTATTATTATTATTATTAACAGCTCGCCAATGGAGGCAGAACGAAGGGATCTGCCAGCGAGGACAGAAGACACTGGACAGCAAAGCTCACATAGATGGGGGGGAGTGGAGCCAAAGAGGCAACGCCAAACCAGCGCAGCAATGCAGACCCACTGCTCGAGGTACTGAAGAAGTCGCTCTAAAGAGAGGAAAGCTTTGCCGCAGGGCAAGAGTTTTCGCGTATGCAGGTATCTAGCCAGATAAGGCTTCTTACGAGTGGGAAACACGTTTTCACTTTTGCCACAAGTTGATTTTATGAAAGAGACCAATAGACAAGTACACGAGGAGGGGTATGATGCCATCAAGTACACTCGTCTACAATAGCAAATAGCGGGAAAGTATCGAGTTAGCAGCATGAAATTGAGGCATTGTGCCAGTTGAATGAACAAAACAAGAATTATTAAGTATTATTCATGAGAAATTATCAATTGCAATTTTAACAAAATCGTGCACTTCATTTCCTTACGGAGACTGTGGAACACTTTGAGGGCTGCTGCGTAGGTAATAGAGCTTACGATGTGGAAACACATAAAAAAATCATCATTGTAATAATACTTAAAGCCTATATTTAATAATGTGTAAGGCCACTCAGCACTTAAAAACAGTTAAATTGTTAAGACAACAGCTTAAAAACTTCAATTGCAATGTGGAAATACAGCAAGTTTATGATGGGGAGGGGCGCATCGGAAAGGCGGCACAAGTCCTCTTCAGTGCTGCAGATCCACACGTCTATAGCTGCACTGGAGTCTGGATCAAAGTGGAAATATCAGTTGATTTTTAAACACTTGTTTTACGAAATTCAGCATCCTAATACAAATGGTTTTTACGAATACGTTTTAATAATATCATATTGTACGTTTCTGTTGATAATTTTAGAAAACAAGATCCACCCATTCGAAACCCTTTTAAATTCTAATCCAATTCAAAGTAGCCTAATTCGATGGACACAAATCTAATCCGATCATATTCATTATAATCATAATAACATCCAAAACAACTGTTGTGAGTCGGTTCGAGAAGAATCACTGAAGACTGGTTCAACGGAGAAAAACAATTTCAAATTAACTGCTATAATATTATAATCAAAGTATACGCATTCAAATTACACTAAATTACAAGAATTACGGTATTACTGTTGTACTAATGGATGGATCCAGATTTGACGACGGCTTATGACAACCGAGGCCGTAGCCCTCGAAAAGATTTGTTTGGCATAATACAGCTGTTGATTACTAAAAATTGCTTTTAAAAACTCGTGCGCATGAATTTTATTTTCTACTGCTTATTTACTGTACGTAGTGTCATCCCAATGAAAATGTACGCAATTAATTGAATATTTAAAATGTGCTATCCCACGATTCAAAGGTGTTTAAAGTCTCCACTCAATCACCTCTCCGAACCTTATAACTTTCGTTCAAGCGGAGCAGAAATTGTTTGTTGATGGAAGCATAACTGTAGTTGGCCCACGGCTTCGCTAAGTCCTCATTGGTCCCTGCACAATATGGTCAGCCCAGACCTCGGTCCCTTTGGTCCCAAACTATGTATTTTCTACATTTCAGGTTTCACCACAGTCTTAATCGCACACATTATCCACTTATTTCTGGCTCGATGGTTCGGATAATAGAGGGGCCATGGTTGCTCCAGAGGTACTGTACAGTGTATGTTTTTTTACAGATGCATGAATTGTATGTACAGGGTGCGCCAAAAAGCGTAGGCATTATAACCAAGCGCATATGCAAGGGAAATGATTTTTCGATTTATACCTAACTATATCATTTAAATCAAATTCAGTACACTAGCGCCCTGTCACAATAAAGATATTTATTAACGCCACATCAGCAAGGATATTCATTGTAGCCAGGCATTGATTTTGAACACCTCATTTTAGTGTATTTCATACTAATATATATTTTATTGCAATAACGTTTTTATTACATCCATACTGCTCTCCATGACACAACTCCGCAAGGAAATGAAGTGATTTTAGCCAGCACAAAAAGTGATTGATAATTGTATTGTTCAAGGATAATATTTATTTATTTTATTTATTTCAAGTATTTATATAGCGCCTCTTCAAGAAACCTACTCAGAGGCGCTCTCTGCGCTAACTAGCCGAAATGATGTTAAGTGTCATAACAACAAGAAAATTCCATCAATTAGCAAAATAAGTCACAGTGAGCCGGAAACAGTCATCAGTGGCGATCCCTCGCAGACACGTAGAATCATCCAACGGAATCCCGTCAACAGCTTTCAGATGGTGTGAATGTTCAGAGTCTCTGGTACAGGTTGCGTCAGTAGAGTAGAGCGGCGACAGATGACAGGGCTCGCAAACACGAAACGCTGACGAAACTGAAGCTCCTCGCTGGTTGAAGATGATGCGCGCGTCCGGTCAATCGTCGGGCACAAGGTTTGCACAGTAGAAGGCATTTGTCGTTTGTCGGTCGGTAGTTTTGAACGCCACCAGAGACAACATCCGATCGAGTTAACTCCACTGACCTGCGTGAACCGTCCTTCAGCGAGATGTAAACAGCAGACAACAGCGGTGAAGCCACGCGGTCTTGATGGTTGAGGTCGACCGTGTGCATCAAGAGGCGTCTAACGACAACACGTGGGTGACACAAGACGACTTGCGAACAAAATCCCTTCCAACGCAAAATCCTTGACGAACCCGACAAATAAGTTCGGTACACGAACCTAGAACCAGTAAACTCGAACGTGTGTGAAATCACTGCGCGAATTCTGCATAAAGTTGAAATAATCCACCGAAATGACGGAGTGGTCTAATAAACAACCAATATGGCCGCTGACCTGCGCAGATAATAATAATGGCATAATGTCTCAATTGCACATTGTTTTAACTCGACCATCTTCCCCTGTTCGTTATAATATTTATGACATTCTCCTTTGCCTGTTGTACTCGTTTATCAGGTCTCTTTCAGAAGATCTGCTTTGAAATTCAACTTGCACAATTATGACAAAACTCTTAGACAGTGGCGAAAGTTTCCTCTCTTAATGTAACTTTAGAAAAGTTGACTACCCACAAATTCGTACATACCTCTAACAGTCGGGAAAATTCCAAGCGGAAAATGAAGGACAGGAAATATTTTTGATAGATTTTCCAATGTAAATGTAAATGTAATGTAAATGTAATCGGATTTTTTTTATATAGCGGCTGTCTTAAGGCCTCGACCCTGAGGGTGAGATCCTTCACCACCGCTCGCCCGTTTGAATGGACGTCACGCCATTTTGGCCCCCGTGAACGGACCGTGCTAGCCCAAGATTTCGAATCTCTGAAATATAGCCACCTTCGGGATTCGAACCGCGGCCCTCACGCTCTCTTCCACAGACGCGCGGCCGCCAGCTCTCTTACCGATGTAGCTAACGTGTGGACTAACAATGTAAATTTATCAGTATCACGTCGGGTGTCGTTCATATTAGTCATATTTTTGTTCGCAGAAATTCAAAAGCCAAAACCGAATAAGTTGAAAATTGTGGTCAGTTTCCAAACGGAAAAGTGGCCCCTCTTGAGCCTCTGTGCGGGCGCCAATGTTGGACAAGACCTACTTATTTAGGAGTAGACCTATCTTCATTTTCACCTCTTGCGTGTAGAGAGAAAGATATTCCCTCTAGATAGCAGAATCCATTGGTATCCGCTATAAATTTTCCGGACCAACATATTTATGCTTCATTAGTTAGCGAAGTTCATTTTCAAGTTCGCGAGATACTTGAACAGTTTGTGCTACACTATATGAAGCATGAAACATTGCTAACCGGATTTTGAAAATTACCTGACGACTAGAAGTCGATTTAAATGCCAAATTATAATCTAACTAGAATCTAATGATTATTATTAGGCTCTGAAATCGAAGTTACCTTTTCATCTTTAAGATTGTCTTGCGTGTGGCATTGGCTCCGAAACCATTTAAATTGCCGACAGACACTTTTACTACGGGTGTCTATCATGGCATAGTACGGCTCTAATGGCATTTTTATAACGCAGCGTCTCTAAACAGCCGTGTTACTTCAGGTTGACAAAATAATTAATATTACCGATGATGACTATTGTACGACTCTGCTTTCACACCTTTTTATTGTGCATTCGGAGGGGATAAGTTTGCCGCGTTCTGTATTTTTTAAATCCTTAACGCAATTTTACGATATCACACTTCGAAAAGATCTTAACATGACATACAAAATGTTCAATTATAGACCTCGCAGAGTAAATGACGTAATGTGCAATTGGTTCTTGCGTGCCAGACTTAATAAACCCCGCCGCGGTACTGTCTCAGCCCCGGTTATTATTATTAAGCTGGATAAAACTTGTTTTATTATTATTCAACAGTTGAACGACATCAGATAACTACAAAGGTTGTTGACGTCTTTAAAGTTTTCAATGAATTTCAATTCACTTTTGTTTAACTGTTTGTATTTTTTCTTTGCTCTTTTCTTTTTTCCGGAATTTGTATGACCAGCTTTCAAGACGGCAATGTTCACAAATTGGCTGTAGGCGATCATCTTTAAAACATGTATCATTATTAATTATATGCAAAATTAAGCACACATACGTATATATAATACACAGTTATACACACATAAATCCTCATAATTACACATACATATAATTATTATAAGCACATGTGCACATGTGCACACATATGTATTATTATTATTCTGCACACCCATGCATTATTATAAATTTAGAGATTTCATTTGGATGAAACCGTCTTATAAAAATAGTTTTATAATTGTCGTTTATATAAGAATCCTGTTGACAGTGCGCAGTAATGAAGTCATCCTATTTGAAATCAATCTTAACTACAAACAGAATAAACGACTTGAAATACAACGGCGTTAATAGCAGCCTACAAAAGCAATTCTATCATATGGGTGACGGGAATCGTACTCGAATCGGCTGATCTCCATGTCAATGTGCCATTCAATGCGCCACTGCCTCCCCCTCGGTGACAATCGATACCCAGCTCACGACTTCGATGGCAAGCTCCCGAACATCGTTCAAAACTCCCATATACAATGGTGGAAGAGAGAAAATTATATTTGCACAGTGCACCGACGACTATTTTGTCCAGTTTTTAAAATCAAATGATATATTTCGTTGGGCACAGACTACATTAGACCACTAATCGACATTGACGCCTTAGAAGAATATGCGTCCCATCACATGCACAGAGAAACGCTAACTTTTCATTCGAAAAGAACTTATATGAGACCATCAACGTAAGTAATTTCCAGTTCATAAAATAATCTAATTCAGCAATACAATGTCGTTTTATAAAGAAAGCGAATGCACAAAATTTTAGCTGTGGCTGGGCTGGGAACGACTCTGATTAGGTTTCTTGAAGAGGTGCTATATAAATTATAGAAATGAATGAATGATTTAATGAAAATTAATGACTGGACGCGGAGTAGACAGTTACTCAGTTTACACACCTTTTTAAAACTACTAGTATTTGGTATTAATTTTAATAGAATTGTGCTAAGTTGCATAATTAAATGTTACCATTTGGGGTAAAGAATGATGTAAGAAAGGAAGCACCATTATGAGTTATAAGATTTCAGTTTTTATAACAAAACGTATCATGAGCAACAGTTAATTTCTATTGGAAAACTATCGAAAGGGATTCAACTATGTTAAGCCAATCAATTTTAAGTAGGAACTATTTGAGTTGTTTTATAGAATACGGTACATCCGGTATCGCAGGATATTCTATCCCTCTAAAAGCTACACGAATGGATGAAATGATACTGGAGATAGAGTATCCGGAGGGATAAACCATTCTATCCCAAGCGTATGATTGATTATTGACAAATGCGTATATAATTGAGAAATCTATGCTGGAATCAAAATTTAAAGTGACACTATTTATTTTACATGTAAGTGTCCTGAGCAATGTTCAGAACATGGCAGTTCGAATTAAGTCAGTGACTCCAATAGTTCTCAAGTGTTCTTGAGTGTTCTAAATGTTCTAAGTGCTCTAAAACCAAAGTAAACAAAGTTAGCTGGTATAGGAATAAGCAAAAATGATGGTTGCAACTTTCAAAAACAAAGCAAATGGAAAAACAAACACACGCGAAATGACTTTTGCAACTTCTCTTCATCTGGGAAATACGATATTGGGGGGGGGTTTCTATTTCCTGAAAGCGGCAAAAAAGAATAAGAAATTCGAGGTTTGAGTTGAACGCAAGAGTAGCGAGGGATACGAGCAATGTCTGTCGAATATCGTGCAGATTAATAAAGGGGTTCAAGTTTGCGGATTCTGAACATCGATAATATAGACTTAAATTTACACAATCATATGGTCTCTTTTGTAAAGCGCCTCATTGGTTTCTCTGACCTGGCGATGACTTTGAAGAATGAGAGATTGATAAGAAAGACGAATCACAATGTTTGTTTGTCTACGTTTTTTCTCTATTTAATCCAATTTAAGCCGATTAGTCATTTATCGGGAATCTGTGAAAGAAAAATGACCAGGCAAAGATTGCCGTGGAGCCTGGAAAAGATGTACATTGTGAAGATATCTATTTATTTATAGCAACAAGAACACGACACTAAAAGGTGTTGAATACTTTACAATGTCACTTTTGTTAAAGTGTTTTACGGCATGTAGTCATAATAATTTACAGTTGACATGATAACCATGGGTTAACCCTCACCTGAACAAGGGGAGGTCTGGCCAGACCCTTTTCATATATTTGGTGCATAACTTTTTAACCCGTTACCAGTTCATTTAAAAATTTTAGACCCGTTTTCAGCGGATATTCTCGGGGCAAACGGGTAAAAGATCAAGGTGATATTTTCTCGAATTGCTTCTTTGACTTTGATCCTATGTTATTAAGTTGCAGTGAGCGCATATAAACGATCAAAACGATTTAGTGGCACTGAAGATAATACTCGCCGAGACTATAACGACGACAGTTTCGACAGTGAGAGAAACGACAAAGATTGTTAATGTGAAGAGATGCCAATGACTTGAGAACAACATTCAGATGATGAATTGGAAGATGATGAATGCTACATGATGATGATGCGACTGGTCCTGGTAGTGATGACTGCTGAAATTTATGAAACCGAGAGACGCGAATTCAAGTCAAGATCCGGATATGTTTGGTTGTCAAAAGCATTGCCAAGGGGCGTGTGCTCTTTCGCGTAGGTAGTTGTATTTTCGTATAAGGGTTATAATTATGTATTGAAACGGTCGAAATTATTATGCTAAGAAACTATGTCTATGACTGTGGACCTTCTCTCTCACGAAGCATCTTGCGTTTGCGTTGAGCAGTAGATACATAAAGCAAGATATTCCATGTTTTAAAGGTGCTTAAAAATGAGCTCTTATTTGTCTCCAATCAACGTAGCGCGTCTTAATCATAAGCATTCTAAAATGCTCTTGCTAACGACTTTGTCAATACAACATCGGTTCATTCGCGTATTTATATAGCGCCTCTTCAAGGAAACTACTCAGAGGCGCTCAATCGACTCGGTTGTTCACTTCATGTCGACCATTCACACAACTATTTGCATTAAATTATAGCCTACCAAGCTTCGCTGCTATAAGTGACTTCACAATCAAAGTGTAGAATACATTGTTTGTCATTAAAAGAACTTCTTTTTAAAATTTATATTGGATTTGGACTTAGGATTTTATGCTATTCTAAAACACTTTGACATTGACATTTGACTTTGACATTTATCTCGTGCATAAATTATGTACGTTTGTTTATTATACTTTGTATGTACACCAAAATGCGGATAGCAATTGGTATATTAAAGAATATTCTTATCTTATCTTATATAAACGTGAAAAAACAGTTTGTATATCATTGTCATTCATTGTAAAAAAAAATGTATATTCATGAGAGTCAGCCCTCAAGATTCACGATCTTAACAAATTCCACATGATAATATATTTAAGAAACTCTCTCGTCCGATAATAATGGTGTGGTGGGTGGGATACAAAGCGCATTACTCAACAGATAATATTTCCGATCTCTTTCACTGATCATAAATTGGGTTAATGTTTCAATATTCATGCTTGCTGAATAATGCTGTTTCAGCTTTTCGTTGTCTTCAGGAGTCCAATATTATGCACTATCCAGTAGGCACTATGACTATATTATGTATTATACAATATCATTCGCATTCAATAAGAAACATTCCTGTCACTTATTGGTGAATGAGCGAAGAAATATTACGTTTGAAGACATCTCAATCGAAATTGCAACCACTGAATAGGAATGACGTTGTTAATCTTGGCGCACGGTGTTTTGTATCGACGTCCAACGGAGTGAAATGTCGACGTCCGATAAGTTAAGTCGACATATTTAATTCTTCTACAGCGGATTACAGCGTGTTCGAAAAAAGAGAGGAGCTGAGGAGGCTTCTGGAAATTGGTTGGAATTTTTTGTGATAAGTGGTGCACTGACGTGAAGGATCAAAAGTAATACAGTTGGGGTAAGAGAAGGAGGATTGGCCATGAATGAGAAAAAACACGATGGAAAGGAGATGAAAGAGCGTGGAGGAAAGAGCGGGAGAGGGAGAAGGAAGATGACGAAAAGCAGGAGCTAGAGTCAGCGGAGGAGAGCTAAGGGGGAGTGGCCGGAGTAATAGATGAGGCACAGATGGAAGAGACGGATGCTTAAAGAGAAGCAGAGGGAAAAGTGTGACGATGATGATGGTGAGGAGAAGAGAAGCGCAGTGAATGGTGATGAGGCAGGCAAAGAGGGAGAGAGAGAGAAGATGAACAAAAGAAGATAGAAAAAAGAGAAGCTTTAAAAGAAAGAGAGTAGAAGAAGACAAGGAGATAATTATAAGGTCGATTAGCCAGTGTAGCTGGACGATGATTGCGATTCCAACTTGTGTGACGAAGTTATCTTTAAGTTTTTGCGTTGCGCAAGCACACCTTTTAGATACGCACAAGCAAAATATTTAATTGGTAGGAACACTTGATAATTATTAAGTGTTCCTACCAATTAAATATTTTAATTATAATTCATGCCACTCAATTATACTCACCCTTAAACGTGTAAACACCAAACAGCCCTGTTGTATAGATTCCCTTACAAAGATGACGATGATGTTGACAATGACGATGAAGATGACGACGACGACGACGACTATGACGATGATGATGATGAGTTCTCTGCCCGAAGGCAGGCTAATTGGTTTTACGTCCCCGGGGGATGAGATGTGTGTGGTGGCTCCCATTGCCTTCCTCACTGCAGACAATTATATTGTGGGTTTGTCCAAGATCAATACGTCTGAGAAACACATGGATTTTTTGTGAATTTAAATTTCTGACGACCTTATTTTTTGTCTTTCGCTAAAAAGTCTGGAAAACCGCCATGAGAAAAAGCTAGATCATGACCAAAAATATAAACCTAGACATGACGAAAAAACCTAGATCTAGATGGGAAAAGCCATGAGTGGCATCCATGGCTACGCAATGGTTTATGGTAGATTCGAAGCTGTGACCCTTTGGCCACAAAGAACCGAACTTAACAGCTCAACCACCGCGTCCCAAACGATAATATGAAACTAGTAATTATCATCCGAAGCATAATAGTTTATCGAAAGTATCAGATGAACAACTTCGTATTGTAAAGTAAATGTATAATTATTATTAGTAAGATTGTAAAGCACCATTTAGACACCTCTTTTATGGACTATTAAATTGTTATAAGTTTTTAGCACTCGCACAAAACAATATCGGGTGTATACCGTTTGGACGTTCATTGGTGTCTAAGGACTAACTGACTGACAACGTCAAAAGACGGCGTTAATCTGTGAATAATTCTAAAATACACGTATATAATTATAACTAATGAAAAATTATCAATAGTTCTACTAATAATGCTATCATAATTATGCAACAAAATAAGAGACATCTATAGAAAATTATAATATTATGAAGACAAATCAGAAATGGCAAATCTGCATGAAAACGTGAACAAATCATTAGAACTTGCATAATTTATAAAGCGCTCCTTCAAGGGTACTAGGATACCCAGAAGATAATTATGTGATAGGAAAAGGCGCCAAATGCAGTTATGCTGGAAGGAATTCTCCCACAGTTTGCATAGAAATCATTGAGTGGGAAGAATAGACTTCCAACCCAAATAAACAAAATCGTAAAATTTCTATTTCCTGTTTTTCATCTCCGGTTTTTTTACTGTCTGCTTCTGCTCGATGCATCCGAATAATTATGACCGTTTGATTGACCGTCTCTCTATCGCTGTCTGCCCTCGTATTTGTCCCATTATATTCATGACTTCTGTGTTTCTACTATACGTCTGACTATATATTCTGTATATTTGACGACCTCTTTGTATGTCTAATTACACATCTAATTTATCTATCTATCTGTCTGTCTGTCTGTGAGTCTGTCTGGCTGTCTGTCTGTGTGAGTCTGTCTGTCTGTCTGTCTGTCTGTCTGTCTGTCGATATGCTCTAATGCGCAAATAATAAAATATGCTGTTAGGACAGGTGAAAGTAAATATGTGGATCAGCTTTTCCGGGTGTCTAGAAGGATGAATTGATGGCTGACTGGATTGTTGATAAATGGATGAATGAATGAATGAACGAATGATCGAATGAATGAATGAATGAACGAACGAATGAATGAATGAACAAACGAATGAACGAACGAACGAATGAATGAATGAATGAATGAATGAATGAAATGAATGAACAAACGAATGAACGAACGAATGAATGAATGAACGAACGAATGAATGAATGAATGAACAAACGAATGAACGAACGAATGAATGAATGAATGAATGAATGAATGAATGAATGAACGAATGAATGAATGAACAAACGAATGAACGAACGAACGAATGAATGAATGAATGAATGAATGAATGAATGAATGAATGAATGATTGAATGATTGAATGAACTGAAGAAGAAACCAATGAGAGAGGAAATGAGTTGCGATTCAGTGAGTCAAGTGAGGATGGACGGACTCCACACGGAAACTATTTTAATGCTTTACCCACCTTCTCTTGCTGCCCTCAACTGGGTCGGTGTAGGGTGCCAGCGGTATCCACATGATGGTGTTCATCGAACTGTGCACTTTATCCAGACTTCGAATTCATTCAAGTGATGTGTGTCCAATGTCCCGTATGTTAGTCTGTATAATTATTGGTCGGCCTACTTCGCTGCTTGCGAAGGCAGAAGGAGTCTTACCAAACGTCACGAAGTCATGCGCACACGTCTTGAAAGAAAATGCACAACTGCGAAAATTGTCTTAAACGCCAAAGGGAAACGGTGAGTGTGGAATCGCAGAGAAATAACTGTAGACCAACGATGTAACAACCTGAAACGTCCGGAAGATTATTAAAAATACGGCGAACTAGTCGCAAATATAAAATCAAGCGAAATTTCTTTAAAATGGTATGCTGAGTCTAATTTTTTATGGTAATAAATTATAGAGATGAAGTTCATAGAAGAAATTCTAATCACAGCATGAAAATTTATGTTTGCCACGTCCGAGGTTTGGTGATAGCAAGCAAAATAGTTGCTGGTCTCTCTTGCGATTTATTGAGGGGGTTCCTGGCGTGTGAAGGGCGTTTTTGAACGGATGTAGAGTTCTTAGCGACATCTAACGGTTACAAAAACCGCTGACGTATATTATATACAGAAAGCATTCTGATCATTTTGCACCGTTTGAATGGCAGGATACAAGGATGGACAACACAACTTTAGCATAAGGCTCTGCGTTGCTTAACGACATTACGTGATAGCAGAGATGGTCACTGTCGTCATTCCTATATACAGAACTGGAACCCGTCAATAACGGAACCAGGATAAAATGCAAAGGTTTCTATTGGGGAAGGGCGTTCAAATTGGCATTGGTCGAAACTACTAAAAAATAAGTTTTTAAGCTCGGAATGATCAGTTTCAGGGGTTTGAACCCAAATTCCCCCACACTCTATATTCGCTCATGTGACTAACACTGTAAGAACAGAAACAGTATATGATTGAGGGTTGAGGATTTTATTTCAGTTTTTACGGCACTGTGTGATAGCATGGGTGGGGTGATTAGTGTCGCCCTCATCCTTTATTCAGTCAGAGGATTGGCACTGCCAAAGTGCATGCATGTATAGTGAGTTAGTGACTTCACTTAGCGCTCTGCCTCTGCATTATATATAAGGAGATTAGCTTTCTTATAAGAGGTGTCTTATACCAACAGTTAAATAATCGAACACTGTTAGAGCGCAAACAGTGGCGATGTTTTACTGCTGGACCTCTTGACGTCTTTCACTTTTTACATGGCGAATATCACGTACAGAAACAGACAGAGAGTGAGAGACAAAGAAAGACAGACACACGGAATGAGGAAGACATACACGCATAGACATCGGCAGACAGAAACAGTCACGAGAAGAGGGAGAAGAACGGATAGAAGGTGCGAAGAGCGAAGGAGGTGCCTCTCGTCTCATGTAGTCAACATGCTCTTAAAGCATCGTCGTGTCATTATCGATGCAGAACCCCCACTTGTCCCTCTCTCCCCCATACAGTCAAGTGTCGCCGACATTTTTTAGGGTAGACCTGTCCATGCTGTACTGCGTATGACATTAATTTCCCTCATTGCATAGTGGAAGCACGTTCTGAGGTGGCTGTAACCATGGGGCAATGACCTTACTTGAAAACAACGTCGTTTGTTACGAACGCGTGACAATCATTGGGAACCAAAGATTTAATGGTTAATGACGCGTTTAGTCCTTAATCGGTCGATTCTTGACGTCATGAAAAGACTCATTCATAGCAGTCCTTCTTATTCCAATGCGTGCTTCAGTCTGGCCTCAACTAGACCAAGCCCAGATGCTGGTCTGGCACCAAAACCTGGAACAATATAGCAGGGTCCTCGCCTCCCTCCTGACTTGACTAAGCACCGGAGATTAGGCTCGACTTCCTTATTGCGTTACATTACACCGCAACCTCTTATTCCACTTATCTGAATTCTGAATGTGAAGCCTCTTTCCTCGTGTCACCACCGGCATACGCAAAGGGTAGGCACTTACTATGCAAACAATTTACATAAAATATGCTCTAATAAAACTACATCATATACGTTTTGGTCTTTAGAAAGTTTCTATAGTATACGCACAAAATCACATCATGATTCTATTAGTGATAGCCTACACAAAGTGCAACTGGACAATTTACATTTGAGAAACCTCAATGAAAAATAAGACTTACCCATGTTCTTTATTTCCTGCCTTGCATTTTCAAGCTATTGTTGTAAAAATATTCACAGTGACCATTGTCTTTTGTTCACGCCTGCAAAAAAATATTTGCCGGTGACACAAAACGGAGTATCCCCCCTGAAAGCTATCCGGTGGGATGAATTAATCTATCCCCCCGGATGGAATTAACCGGTCTATACTATCCGGGGGGATAAACCATTCTATCCCCTTTTTTGAAAAATGCGCATAATACAAAAATTTATGCTCTAATCAAAATTTAAAGTCACTCTAATTGTTTTAAGTGTCCTAAGCAATGCTCAGATAAAGCAACTCGAATTTATTTATAGTGACTCTAAGTGTTCTTAAGTGTTTTAAATGTTTTAAGTGCTGTAAAAACAAGGCAAAACAAATTATCCAGTGGGAATAAACATACCTGTTAGTGTCATTGTTCAAAACAAAGCATATGAAAATTAATTTGCACAAAAAAATACACGTGGAAGCGGTTTTTTCGACTTTTTTAAATTTGGGGGATACAATTAATACGGGGGATACTCTATTTCGTGACACCGGCGCCATTGTCTCGCACCTCATCCTCTTCAATAGTCTAGGACGTCATGATGCCTTGTTATCCACACAGGGTGAGAATTGCCGGGGGGTTGGGGGGTTTCGACCCCCCAGTCTTTCTTAGAGCCCCATGTTAAAGTATGTTTTTTACACCCCAATTCCAAGTGGATAATGGTCCAACCCCCCCAGTTATTTTTCCACAATTCTCACACTGTATCCACAGAAATTTTTTATTATAATATAATAAAAAATTTCTGTGGATACAGTGTGAGAATTTCGAGATTTCAAGCTATTACAGACATATTATGTCTGTAATAGCTTGAAATCTTCCGTGATAGACCTATACCATGAATTTTCCTCGGTTTAATTTATTTTCATCTTGCTCATTCGTAATCGTACTGGTAATCTGGAGACTTCTACAGCGCCCACAAAAGCCAATTCGTGGGAACCAGCTTATATATCCACAGGCGCTTAATCAAAACAAAATATACAGACAGCGGGTAAAGTCCAGAGATTCAGGCAGGCAGATAGATGGACGGCTAAGGTGGGTGATGTATAGAATTGAAATGGAGAGGAATGTGAGGAGAAGAGGAAGAATCAGGATAGAATTTGTGAAAGAGCAATGTTTTCAGTTTTGAGTGAAATACCTGTGGGGAGATTCCTTTCCATAATGCTCTTCCGCTTTCCACCTCATCGTCCACTTTCCACTCTTCTTCCTCCTCGCCTTCCTCTTTCGCCCACTCTTCCGCCTTTTCCACCTAGTCTCCACTTCCTGCCTTCCTTCTAGAGAAATTCTCTCTAAAATCAAAAAATTCTCCATCCCTCCGCTTCATTCCTCTCTGTTTGCCAATCCTTCGACCTGGAAATCTACCATACACTCCATCCATCACCTTAATTCCCTTCTTTTCCATCCATCCCACGCACCGGTGACCCATCGGGTGAAATGGGGACCGAATGACTGACTCCACCTTTCCCACACTCATTTCAAAGACATTATGCTCATCAATAATCATAAACAACCAAAGAATTAGCATGTCATCGAACACGCATGCGCGCTGCGTAATTGGACAGCCATAATTGTAGTAATTAAAATCTCATATATATATATATATATATATAATTTATAATATATATATATATATATATATATATATAGAGAGAGAGAGAGAGAGAGAGAGAGAGAGAGAGAGAGAGAGAGAGAGAGAGAGAGTCAGACAGAGAGACAGACACAGAGACACAGAGACACACATAGAGAAAGACAGACAGAAGGAGAGACACACAGACAGTCAGACTGGGAGACAAACAGATAGTTGTGAACACTAGTAGACTGATAGTAAGTAGACTGATAAATGGCCGGATTCTCTGACATTCGTACTCAACCTCGTACAGTATTACACCAGAACCGAGGTCAACGATCTCCACGTATTGGGAAAAGCGTATTAGGTGCCAACGTAAATAAATAAGTTATGTATCGCTTGTTTCCGGTTTGCGCTCAGAGACGTAATGTTAACGAGAAGGGCATGCCTGTGTGATCTAGTGTCTGACCCCGGCCAGACATTGCTATTATCGTGGCTGAATGCATCTCTCGGGAATTTGAAGAAAAACAGACTTCATCGCCATTCGGGGCAGACGATGGAGTCCCAAACAGGAAAATTTAAGAGACACATAAAGGCTGTCACAAAACATTTAACCTCAGTAATCCTTCCTCTCAACGTCTATGAATGTATCTATGAGTGTATGTTTATGGGCCAGTATGTTTGCATGTGTGTGCGTGTCTATGTCTGCCCGTCAGTCTGTCTGTCTGGCTGTCCGCCTGCCTGTCTGTGGGCGTGTGCGACTGTGCATGTGTGTCTGTCTGTTTGTCTGCCTGTCTATCTGCTGTTTGACTGTGTCTGTCTGTCTGGCTGTCCGTCTACCTGTCAAACGGCTTGTCTGTGTTCGTGTGTGCATGTATGTGTGTGTGTGTGTGTGCCATTCTGTCTGTGAGTCTGTCTGTCTGTGTACGACTGGCTGTCTGTATGTGTAAGTCTATCTATCTGTCTGTCTGTCTGTCTGCCTATCTTTCTGTCTGTCTACCATCTGTCTATCTGTCTGTCTGTTTGTCTGTCTGCCTGTCTGTCTGCCTGTCTGTCTGCCTGTCTGTCTGTCTGTCTGTCTGTCTGTCTGTCTGTCTGTCTGTCTGTCTGTCTGACATCAGTTAGCAGTCATCGCTGACGATTTACGTAAAGGAAGAAACGAGACCATGGTTCGGCATTCTAGAGAAGTCGGCAACAAGAGCAACTGAGTGAGTAAGAAATTTAGATAGCTAGCTAGTAAGTATGCCAGTAGCGTATACAGCGCAAATGCGTAGCCTATAATTATACCAAGCGAGCACGCATTGCATTTTACTCAACTATCACAGATTAAACGAATAGATTAAAAGAACAGAAAAATTGATTTAAAGAATAAAAATTCGCAGAAGATTAAAAAGTCGCACATGCGCGTATAAACATTATTATTTTTGCAGAAGATTAATCATCGGCCGAAATCTCATGAAAATTTTACATTTTCACCGCCGAAATTTCTGACGACCTTTTTTTTAGTCGTCGGCCGAAAATCGTGGATATTTCAATGTAAAAAATCGGATGGTCCTTTTTTTAGGGGGCTGAGCCTCTTATAGAAGGGCTTACCCCCCCCCCCATAGCCCGCCTAGCGCCGCCACTGTAAATGAATAGAAAGAATAGATTTAAAGAATAAAAATTCGCAGAAGATTATTATAAAGTCGCGCATGCGCGTCTAAATATTTTGCAAAAGTTGAATCGAAAAAATTCAATTTCAAGTTGGTTAGAATAAAGAATAGGTCACAATAAAGGATTCCGCTCCTGCTGTTTAAAATTAAAATTGAGCAACAGCTTTTTTATTTCAATCACGGGCTAGAGTAAACTGTTATGAGTTGATTCAAATTTGTATTAATTAAAACTGAACTTTAGCAAGCATGATTGTGTGTTGGTAGAGTTGTATTATAGGCGTACGTTTTTGAGATTCGGATACCAGAAAAGATGGCACATCACCACTACAGTAGGACTATCAAAGCATCCCAATTCGGTCTCAGTTGGGTCCCAGAAGAGTTCAAAAATTGTGCTTGTATGGGTCTCACAAGAGTCCAGAATTTGTCTTAAATCGGTCCCATAAAGGTCTTAAGTTGATTTTGAATTAGCTACATAGATGACATTGTAGCAAATGGTTTCATATGGATCTTCAGCTACGAAATTGGTCTGATGTGCGTTCAAAATTGGTTCCATGTTGGTCCCATTAGAGCCCCAAATGGGTTTCAACCGGGTATCAATTATATATTGCATTCCATAATGACGTCATATGGGTCCCGAGGTAATTTTCCATGTATTCCATAATAATGGATCCTTGAATGACGTCTTACAACAAATAGCACCGCAGTAGGATTCTATATTTACAAGTCAACGGAGCAAACAAAGGTCTGGTACTACACACTTGAAGACATTCACGCAGTCATGCAAACATACAGGCAGGCAGACAGAAAGACAAGCAAGCAGGCAAACGTAAAGGCAGGTCGCTAAACATACAGACAGACAAACAGACAGACATTCAAGCAAGTACAAACACACACATGCATGCACAGAAATAAACACATACCTACATAGTTGAATGTATGCATACGTGAATGCATCCATACACACAATAAACAAATGCCATCACATATGCAAACACGTACACACGGATAAACAGATCAGCAGACAAACAAAGAAGGAGACAGAAAGAGACAAGCAGAGACAGACAGACAGACAGAGACAGACACACACACAGACAGAGAGACAGTCACGCCTACCGACAATACCAGTAGTCTATAATCGTCTGGCCCTCTGTCGACAGTCGGCCGTCATCAATCAGTCGCTAGAGGGCCTCTCGTGTCTACTGCATCTCTCACCAGTCGGCGCTGCACCGAACGCGACCCCCACCGGTCGACGAGAGAATAAAACGCGACCGACGAAGCGCAACACGCATGCGCCGAGCGCAGACGAACACTTCCGCCGCAGAGGCATTCGGGAAGCAGCGTATGCATTCTGGGAAGGATCGTAGCGAGAGATTGTTTACTCGTCAATAGAGGGCCAGCTGAGTTTGTTTCGTCGGAGTCTCTTAGGCGATGTGTATAAAAGTGCGTCGAACTGTGTTCTACTTTGCAAAGTGATTTACGACGATTAGTTCGTTGGAAATTATTAATAAAGTTTGTGGCGCTTTAGAAGCTGTTGTCTGTTGTGTGAGGTTTGTTGCATCGGAACACTTGCTGGTAGGTTAGATTTGATTTTATGTGGTTAGCATCACTGCATCAGTTGGCTTAATTGGAGTTATGCCGCAAGCAACTTTTATTTTCTCTGGTTTATTATTATTTATATGGCTTTGAAAAGCTTTTAAAAGGTGTGTAAGGTCTGCTCATCTCTTCGTTCTAACTGTTCAATATAATACGAAGTTTCTGCTTAATGAAACGGTGTGATTTCAAAGATCATTAGCGTCACCCTCCTCTTTCATCCAACTTGGGACTGGCATTGACACAGTGTGAACGATGGCGTAAATGTTAATTAACTGGCTTAAGCGAGTAATAATTATTGTCTTCTACCCTTATAAAAGTTCTGATCCTTAAGAATACATTATGCATTTTTTTGAAGCTTACAATTATTTATATTTCTTACGTGCAATTTAGAAAAGGTTTGCAAGAACTGCTAATTTACCATCGTTTATTGAGTATTCTAGAAAAGGTTTGTAAGAACTGCTAATTTACCATCGTTTATTGACTATTCTAGAAAAGGTTTGTAAGAACTGCTAATTTACCATCGTTTATTGAGTATTCTAGAAAAGGTTTGTAAGAACTGCTAATTTACCATCGTTTATTGACTATTCTAGAAAAGGTTTGCAAGAACTGCTAATTTACCATCGTTTATTGAGTATTCTAGAAAAGGTTTGTAAGAACTGCTAATTTACCATCGTTTATTGACTATTCTAGAAAAGGTTTGTAAGAACTGCTAATTTACCATCGTTTATTGACTATTCAAGAAAAGGTTTGTAAGAACTGCTAATTTACCATCGTTTATAGACTATTCAAGAAAATGTTTGTAAGAACTGCTAATTTACCATCGTTTATTGACTATTCTAGAAAAGGTTTGTAAGAACTGCTAATTTACCATCGTTTATTGACTATTCAAGAAAACGTTTGTAAGAACTGCTAATTTACCATCGTTTATTGACTATTCTAGAAAACGTTTGTAAGAACTGCTAATTTACCATAGTTTATTGACTATTCTAGAAAACGTTTGTAAGAACTGCTAATTTACCATCGTTTATTGACTATTCTAGAAAACGTTTGTAAGAACTGCTAATTTACCATCGTTTATTGACTCGTCTAGACGTCACAACGCTAATATTCATGACAAATAAGACCACAGGCATATATTACACCCCGGTGACGATACAAAGACGTTTGGATTTTTCGATTACGACCACCATCTTGCATTAGTCTTTATACTAGCATGTCTATTGGCTACAATACAACACGATTGGAAAGTTTCGTCTTAGGTGGTATATATATATATATATATATATATATATATATATATATATATATAAAAATATATATATATATATATAATGACAAAACCAAGTGACACACCGCACATGGGTACATAAAGAGATATAGAAAAAAGTATTGAAAATGGTGCTTCATAAATTAACGATGACGTTGCAATTACCACATTACCACATTACCGCATAACATTGCATTCCTTCTGCTCGTTTTTGTACAGGATCGAGCAACGATGTAGATGTACAACAATCCGTGTTACATAACTAAGATTCTGCTTCACTACTCCAGTTCTCGTCACCGAAATGAACGAGTCAGTGTTGGACTGGAATGGTTCCCTCGTGGTAGATCTTGCAAGCGATGATCATCCATTGGAGTCCCATGGATTTGTCTACTGGGCTCTCGTCCTCTTGGTTCTGCCTCTTGCCACTGTCTTCGGCAACGTGCTTGTCTGTCTGAGTGTCTACACCGACCGGAACCTTCACACGGTCACCAATTACTTCATCGTATCGCTGGCAATAGCTGACATCATGGTCGGAATTCTCGTCATGCCATTGGCTGTCTACGTTGAGGTATGACCCAAATACATATTCATTAGCTGACATCATGGTCGGAATTCTCGTCATGCCATTGGCTGTCTACGTTGAGGTATGACCCAAATACATATTCATTAGCTGACATCATGGTCGGAATTCTCGTCATGCCATTGGCTGTCTACGTTGAGGTTTGACCCAAATACATATTCATTAGCTGACATCATGGTTGGAATTCTCGTCATGCCATTGGCTGTCTACGTTGAGGTTTGACCCAAATACATATTCATTAGTTGATTAAGTATGTTCAATTGATTCCATTGGCTACCTACTCTTGAGTATTACCTAATGATTTGTTGATTTAATACTATTTTTCAGTTTCATTATGACATTGGTTCGAAGGCATGATCTATTGCTGGTCGATTGTTTGTGAGAGAAGAGATCTGGATACATTTTAAAGTTCACTCAATTTTGTTTCAAGCTGAAAACGACCTAGCTTTTCTCAATAGGCCTACTTTGTACCGATCTTCCTTCCTTTATTATCTCTTTCCTTCCTTCCACCCTTCTTTCTTTTCTTCCCAGCACCTTTCTTCCCTAATTTCTTTCATGTCTAAATTCATCCCTCTCAGTTCACTCGTAGCCACCAACATTCATTACTCATACACTTACATGTTTTTCTATCCCACCATCGTTCCATACAATATATCCCATTCACATCCTTCCTTCCTTCTTTCTATACAATGATCAATTACATTTCTCCTTCTATTCAACCAACCTCGGTCCTACCATCCTTCCTTTCTCACATACTTCATCCCACACAACCTCTCTTCTTTCCCTTCCGCCCTCCTTCCCGCCATTCTCCATCCCTCTATCCTCCATCTGTCCATCCATGCCTTTCGTCTTTAATCCATTATTTTCATCCTCATCTCTTTCATCGATCGATTCCTTACATTGTGAATTCCAACCTTACATTTTGAATTCAACTCCATGGCAATTGATCCCACCGTCCTTTCTTCCTCTTTCCATCCGTCATTGGTCATCAGTCATGTGGACATGCTCGACGACTGGATGACGACAGCGATGATAAAATATGAACGAGTTGAGAATAGAAAACATTGATCTTGAATTCCGATGAGAACTGAGGGCATTGCAAAAGAAATGAATGAAGAGATGGAAAACAACAAACACACACGATAATTCATTATTTTATCTGCACTCAACAATCTCAAGTATATCATAATATAATATAATATAATATAATATAATATAATATAATATAATATAATATAATATAATATAATATAATATAATATAATATAATATAATATAATATAATATAATATAATATAATATAATATAATATAATGTAATATAATATAATGTAATGTAATGTAATAGGCCTATAACATAATATAATGTAATGTAATGTAATGTAATGCTATGCAATGCAATACAATACAATACAATACAATGAAAACAATCGTGAATGTTTATTACAATAGTCTAGTATTCTTCTATTAATATAATTTATAATAATATTTATAGTTATATAAATACTTGAATGAATGAATGAATGAATAATTATGTCTGATTATTAAGCACAAATTTTTCAATGCATAGCTTGTCTTATAGTTATATGTATATGCATATATATATATACACACACTTCATAATATATGTATATATATATAATTTATATATATATATATAATACGCATGGAAATTCCAACGCGTTGCGGATCCATTCAATAGAACGGTTCCTGGCCATTGGATCGGTTCTGACTCGTGAGGGATTCGTCGGCGCCTTTAGCAAGCCTAATGCATTAGCCGACGAGTTGTTCCATGCTGTCGCTAGGGAGCACACGTCGACCGATTTACACGGAGCACGAATTTTTGTTAGGTGCGGTCTAAAAATAGATTACGGAAGAAAGGAGGCTGGGTAGATTAATGGGCATTTCGGGACTTGAAGGGCGTCAATTGTTGAAGATCGATAAAGTGAATAAAAGAGGAAATAAAAGAAACAAAGCAGTAAGATGGAGAGACGCATACAGTTTCAAGATGCTTTAGCACAAAGTAGACACCTTTAAAATGGTTAAAATGTGCTTATAAGTAAATGAGTCTGTCACGGTTCATTAATAACTTCTGTGGCTTAAAGTGTAGCATAGGCTACTCTATTACAACAAATATCCAAAAAAAGCTGTAGCTTAATAGTTAAAAACCAAGTAATTGGCACCACAAATTAAAAGTAAAAGGATATTCGTCAATGTGATATACAAACAATCCATCACTGGATTTAAATCCAAACTGGGTCTTGCACCGATGTATCTCAGTGATCTCATTCGTTCTCCTCTATCAGCATCTTCTCATCGACCTCTCCGTTCTCTGGACAGGGCTGACTTGTTTGTTCCACGAGCTAGGACCACTATTGCTCAAACTCGATCCTTCACCATCATTGGGCCCTCTTTGTGGAATTCTATTCCCTCCAATCTGCGTGGGACCCTACTTTCAGGATCGTTATCTACATATCTCTCTCTCTCTCTTCTTAAGACCTATTTTTTCTCTAGGGGTTATCGCACTGGGAGCGCTACTGAATGGCCTTGATTATGAGCGGTGCTATAGAAATTACTAATTACATTACATTACATTACATTGCATTGCATTGCATTACATTAAGTTCTTTGTCAATAGTGAAAATCCAAATCCTAAAGAACAACTAAACGCAGATATACGAATCAGCTTATTCACGAGCAAGGCGTTATTATCAAAGAGTTTATCAGATCTGTGTCCTGTATAGAAAAAAGAAAAATCTGTTGACTTTCAACTTTAATAGAGATTCTACACAAATTTGCTAGTCGCGGCAAAACTTTGTCTCAAAATAAATATATCGGGCGCATGCAAAATCGCTAATTAAGCTAGACACCTTAATTATGCTGGTCATATCCAATGTATATAACGCTGCACTGCCTGCAATGAATGCAAGATAAGAATTAAACTTGTATAGAAATTTCAAGACTACAGGAAATAGGAAAGAAAGACACTGGACAGCTATAAAAATAATAATGATGATTAAAATTTGTAATACAAACAATTTTTCGGGGCGATATGTCGCTGGAAAAAGGTTCGATGGTTCCGGCGAGAGAATGAGAGAATGCTGATCGGCTGAAACACTTAAAACAAATATTGGATGCAAGATTCAACTGAGAAAGAAAAGTCACATCAGCGCAACGTTGGATAAATTATTAAAAATATAACAAAAATGAGAGCAAAACATCACTTGTACCAAAACAATCTAGGGAGTATATGACCCAGGAAAATGTCACTCATTTGAACCATTTGGGAGTATATGACCCAGGAAAATGTTACTTATTCTAAAACGTCTGCCTTCATAATGATGATGATGATGATTATGATTATGACAATGATGATGATGATGACGATGATGATGACGAAGATTATATTAATCTTCAGTACATTTCAATTTCGCTGAAACTTCATCCTGCATGGTTCGCGGACTGCTATCCGCCAACGTCGCTCCTTCTCTGTCGCTGGTCCTACAACCTGAAATGGCACTGCGCTTAGTTCCCAGGGGTAACTCCATTCTGTTCCATATGAACCTCAAAAACTGTCTAATTTAGCCGTTGATGGGCCGGTGTAGTGCGATATGCAGTCCGGGCAACATAAACGGTCCGGCCACGCCCACTTCGCTGCTAGGAAACAATCTCGCACGACTTACGTGCGAAATCTAATCCGTTGACAAATACGGTCCGAGTGGCTTGACGAACTTTGTTAAAATGAAAATTATATTCTGTTTATTCAGCACAATAACTCGGTGCGCAAAACCCATTGTAATTCACGCATGTAAGTGTGATTGATGGGTAGTAACATTACGAATATGCAAACATATTTAGTAGAAAACGTGATTCCAAGGGACGAAGCGGTGTTAAGTACCGTTGCGTATGCTATTTTTAGAATGGAAAATCCGCGTTGGAAAATGAACTAATTGATGCATCCGATTTAAAATTGTATTGCTTATAAATTAAGTGCGTCCTATGTTACGGGCATCTTATTTTAAAGTGTTTGCCTGTGTGTGACTGTTGGCTTTCGTCTGATTGTTTGTGTGTGGATTAAAGTTATGAGAACACTAACGAACTAAATCATGTCTTTTATCGTAAACACCTTTTTCTCACGATCTTACAAACCTATATAAGAATTAACTGCCGTAGAACTCCGCCACTGGTTGCACTCTGCCAGTGAAATCCAGATCGTTGTTCGTTTGGATCTTCTATCTTGATCCATTAAGAATACAATCCCATTTAGGCCTATAAGCCAACGTCTGACCCTCAGTTATTTATACGTTTGGCTTTCGATTAGTGCTTTATAAGTTCAAATATAAGCCTAACGATTAGGTTACTCCTAATCAGAAGGTGTAGTTCTGCCACCCTTGCTATTTATATTTCAGTTACACAATATTGTGTAGTTCATCGTCTTGTGAATGGAATAACTGGCCTTATTGCAACTTGCAAGAGTCAGGAGCAGCTCACATAGAACAGTGCCATTGCTGTTGTAATTCAATGTAAAAATTAATATGTGAAACAAATTATGCTTGACAAGAAATTAAATTATTTATCGTAATCGACATATATTATTGTCTATGCCTAACTTTTAAATCGGAATAGCAACGTGAGACTAAACATGTTCAGTGCTGCGACTATAGAAAATAATTTCTGAACAGTTCTATAATAAGGAGAAAATAGGCAGACGTAGGAAACACACGTAATAGATAGGGATACATAACTTGAGTATAGTGGGATACAATATATATATATATATATATATATATACAGTGTCAATCATGGCGAGGCACGCACACACATCGAGTCATTCTATTGGCTCCACCTCTCGGGAAGCCAAGTCAGGACGCCAATAGCAAGTGCTGTAGAGCAGGATTGGATGTCAACTGTGGGCTATACAAATATCTAAGATCTATAAGGTCATGTAATCGAGGATTCGGCGCGTTGGTCAGCCTGGATGAAGGAGGTTAGTTGGCAGATCCTATAGTGGTAAGATCGGGCGCTTACAGTATGATAGAGTGGAGTTTACAACACGACATAAGATCATTCGTCCTACTCTGAGTAACTGGTTAATAATAACATAAGTTAGGTAGTCTGTTCCTGGGCTTAGGGATAGGCACGGCGTGGATTAATTTAAGGAAACAAATATTAATAATTAATACTAATAATATGATGAATTTAGACTAGCAAGTTGCAAATGATACTCTTGCTGGCCTGAATTGGTCTGACGACAATATAAGAATAATACTTTTATATAAAATCTAATCTTGTGTCGTCATTACTAGCTAGGCAATCATTGTGAGTTAGCAAGTAAGATCTTCCCCGTACCTCCCCAAACACAGGGACCTCTAGCCCTTAGTACCGAGAGGGGTACTTAAACTATATGATTGTTCTTCAGTTTCATAACGTGTATAAAACCCTACACTTCTCGATTCTCGCACCTCATGGGTTCCTGTTAAATTTGGAGTTCCTCAAGGATCCGTACTAGGTCCACTTCTTTATATCTTGTTTACAGCTGATATCCCTCTTCTCTTTGCTAAACACTCAGCCTCTGGTCACCTTTATGCTGATGACGTCCAAACTTTTGTTCATGGCTCCTCTTCCCAACAACTTGCTCTCTGTCAGTCTATTGCATCTCTTTCTGCTGATCTCAATTGTTGGATGTCCTCAAATCGTCTTTCGCTCAACTCTTCCAAGACTCAGTTGATCTGGTTGGGCACCCGTCAACAGCTTAACAAGCTTGATTACGTTTTACTTGCCAAGCACTTTCCTCAATTTACTTTTGTGACAAATGTCCGTGACCTGGGTGTTACTATTGACAATACTCTTTCCTTCTCTACACATATTTCTAATATTTCTCGGTCCAGTTTCTATCATCTGCGACGTTTACGTGCCATTAGGCGATCTGTCTCTTCATCGATTTTTTCTTCTATGGTCCATGCCTTCATCTGTTCCCGCATTGACTATTGTAACTCGTTACTCATTGGCCTACCTAAACTCCGCCTGGCTCCTCTTCAATCGGTACTTAATGCTTCTGCACGTTTGATTGCCCGCCTTCCTCGTTTCTCTCACATTTCGACTTTCATGACTGAGCACCTTCACTGGCTTCCTTTGACTGCCCGGATTCAATATAAAATTCTTTTTCTTACCTATAAGATGTTTTTGGGTCAAGCGCCCCGCTACCTTTGTGATCTTATTAGGAAGCCTTTCTCTGCTACCGTTGGACGTCCTCTCCGCTCTTTATAAACCGTCACGATCTTCTTGTACCACGATCTCGGACTGCCACAGCCCAACATCGCGCCTTTGCCTCTGTCTGCCCTTTGCTGTGGAATGGCGTTCCTCCTATTATTCGTTCCCAGATTTTATCTGGAAGCTTTACTTTTTCTGCCCGTTGTCTTAAGACTTTTCTTTTTCCAGGAGTTTTTCGCACTGGGAGCGCCTCTGATTAGGTTGTACTGTGAGAGGCGCTTTATAAATCCCAAAATAGAATAGAATAGAACTTCTGAAGGTCTTTAATAATGAGCTTTGTTCAAATGCATTAGCCTATGTTTTAATTGAGAACAAGATCCATTATTAAGGAACTTTATAAAAGAAAACAGGGTGTCTAACGGATATAATTTTAAATTTGTTAACATGCATTTCAAACACATCTGTCTGACTCCACCTGTCCACCACTGATTGCACTCTGCAGATGTCAGTCCCGTGTCTGGATAAAGAAGGAGGGCGCCGCTAGTGAGCTTTGTAATAACAAAATGACGTTGAACTTGAACTTCAAATATTACTAAAGCCTACATCTGTCTCTTCAGGTTCTGTGAATCGAAACAGTTGCCGCTAACTAACCACTCTGATCATCCACCCTCAAAACAACTTAATCTTTCGGCTCTTGTCCCCAACCCTTAACTCTAGTAGCTATTTAACACTATTTAATAACACTATAAAGTCTAAACAACCCGCCTCTTGTTTTCCGCAAGAAAGCAACCCGGATCATATTTGTCAACGAAAACGAGGCAGTGGCGTCCATCGTTGCTCTCTGACGTCATATGTCACGTGAACCAATGACAGAAGGTTTCGGACCGTTTTTGTTGCCGGACTGTAAATCGCACTACACCGGAAATGCTTCTGAGTAGCCTACCTTGAAGAGGCGCTATGTAAAATTTCTGAAATAAATGAATAAAGTTAACCCTCGGGCTACCAAGCTTTTTTGTGACATGGACTACCAAGGGGTGGTGGTTACCACAGACAGACAGATAGACAGACAGACAGACAAACAGACAGACAGACAGATAGACAGATTGACAGATTGACAGATAGATAGACATACAGTCAGACAGACATATAGAGAGGTAGGTAGGCAGGTAGACAAGTATGTAGATAGGTACATGTAGGTAGGTGGGTTGGTGGGTTGGCGGATTGGATGGAAGGGTGGATGGGTGGATGGATGAATTGATTGATTGATTGTATCAAAATCAGCTTGCTTGAATTGTTGATAGTGCTAATAGAGCGGTTCAAATCTAATCAACAATAATTATTGGTTAAAACTGCTTCCGATGTTTCAACGTTTCAATCATTTCTTTATAACTCAATTTTTTAAACTAAGCATCAGACATTGTCTGTC